>JAQBSW010002936.1:0-92859 GCA_029291075.1 Eudiplozoon nipponicum
CAGTCTCGCATACATTGAACTTGACTGGAAATGTCGGCTGCACAATTTCTATGCAGTCACGAACATTAACTGTTTGCAGCTTTCGCCACATATACATATATAGGCAATACAATTTAACAATAATTGATTGCGCGGGTGTTGGTAACAATTCTTTAAATCAAGTTTGCGAGCTTGAAGGAAACACCAATCCCATTCTATTTAACCAGTCGTCGGACAAAATACAAAAACTACCGCCAGTCACAACGCACTGACGAGTTTCGACCTTCCATGATCATCATCAGAGTACGACGGCAAACTGACTATCGAGGATCAAACCGCATTGAATATATATGGAAATCAAATTTAGATATGCGGCTCTCACCTGTAGCAGTCCCGCATACATTGAACTTGACTGGAAATGTCGGCTGCACAATTTATATGCAGCCACGAACATTAAATGTTTGCACTTTTACCAAATATATAAATAGGTAATACAATTTAACAATCAATGATTGCGCGGGTGGTGGTAAAAGTTCGTTAAATCAAGTTTGCGAGCTTCAAGTAAACACAAATCCTATTGTATTTCACCAGTCGTCAAACAACAGCACACACTGACGTGTTTCGACCTTCCATGATCATCATCAGAGTACGACGGAAAACTAACTTTAGTAAAATTAACAGCCGTACTCCTTAGTAAACAAAAAAAATTTATCGACGAAGACAGCTGAAACTCACGCCGGAAATGAAGTAGAACAAAAGCATGTCAAAATGATAATATAACATAAATATTTTCAAAATTTTGACTGGGCAATTTGAGCTACACAAATTTATCTAGAAATTCCGAAAACTGAATGAAAATACTAAGGTTTCTGTAATTCACAAACTCGTCTTATTCGTCCCATTGCCTGAGTTTTTAACAAAGCTGCCAAGATATGTGTATCTTTGAAGCACTTCAAAATCGTCAGCTTGAACACGCAGAGATGAAGTAAATGATGAGTGACCATGCAGTTGCATCTTATGTTTGGATAATGCGAATTTCAATATGATAAACAGAACGACGGGTGCTAAACAATTAAGGGTTGTCCGGTATTGACACACTATCGTTTGCATAGATGAGGTCAATTACTCTAGCACCTTACAGAAAATCGACATCCGCATCCTAAACGCATAAAAAGTATAGTGCATAATAGCATATTTTTCAAAATTAAACAAATACACCCTTGACGTAATTCAGCATGTCTTTCACTAAAATGTGATTGTGTACGGTAATTAAAGTAAATAGCCCAGATATGACAGCAGGCAAACTTATTTCATAAATAATATCACACCATTTTTTTTATTTAAAAGAGGGAATGATGGTCGACGCGACCACATTAACTGGAACAGACTTCTCATTCACGGAAAAGAACAGTCATCCATCAACACATCTATTTGTCATCACTGATTAACAAGGTCCGCAGCAAGCCATCCGGACCTGCAGATTTGAAATGATTAAAAGATCAACATTCGCTTCACATTACAAACTTTGGAGAATTTCCAGACTTATGAAGGACAATTTCTCCGGAAATCTGCAGTGTCATTCAAGGAACTTTCTGGATTACGGCTGTTGACATGAATATTATAGTAAGAATTCATTCTTAGCGTATCAGATCTTTCGTAGGTCGATTTAGGAAGCTAGGGATCTATAATGTCATGACACATAAATTTTATTTAATGCATCATTAACTAGACACCAGTTTTTAATTATACAAATTTATACCACATAGTTCAAGATTAACGACACAAAGCAAATTGGAGTTTTAAAAATCGTGGTTGAATAACAATCCTGGATAACGAGGCCAAGAGAACATCCGAAACAGTCAAAATCGTAATGAGAACTATTCACAACACTATAGTAAATGTGCATTCGTCGACAAAAGTTACTTGGCACTGCCAACGAAACAATCAGGATACAAATGGAAAGTAGGATTTTGTAAGTGCGTGTTGATATCACAGGCTAGGTGAATGATAAATGAACAAAACCAAATCACTTGATATTAGTGGCCAACAGATGTCTGCATGAGAATAGGATTAATCAATTTTAATTTTTGGGCATTTGAAGTTACTGCTGGTTTCTTAAACAAAGTTAAGTTAAAAAATATTGTAATGTTTGTGTAATTTTCTTTGTTTAAATTGTCGAATATAATAGCTTGTCTTAGTTGACTTGAT
Source organism: Eudiplozoon nipponicum (assembly GCA_029291075.1). NCBI lineage: Eukaryota > Metazoa > Platyhelminthes > Monogenea > Mazocraeidea > Diplozoidae > Eudiplozoon > Eudiplozoon nipponicum. Next base: position 2,188 of record JAQBSW010002936.1, read on the forward strand.
TATTCAGTCTTTTTGCGATTTTAAGTTGAATGATACGCTGTTGTTTTATTCTAGCATAGATTTAACTGATTTACCGTATGATAATTACCTGTACGATATTTTGATAATAAAGAATTTAATTTACCACAAAGTATTTATCTTAATGATATCACGGGAAGGATCTCAAATTCGTTTAGGGAAAAATCTGTTGGATATTCTGTTTTCAAGGTTTTCACTCATAGAATGGTTCACATGGCAACTAGCGAGACGGCAAGCAAACAAACTTTGTTGTAACAACTCATACACTAGTAAAATGGCTAAAAGATATAAGTGTGAATAAACAGAGTAATTGAATGTAGGACAGCATAAGAGAAAGTGCTGAGGAATTTATACGTTATACATTTTTTGATCATACCACCCATATTGAAAACTTCAGCCTGGCGTCTCAGAAGCTCTCTTATGGTAGCAACCGAAGTGTCTACAAAATTAGAAAAAATGAAACTAATAATGATTCGATTATTTTCCGTGGCCATTTAGAATTACATAAAACCATAAAATCGGTGCACAACGACTCAACTAAACAAACACCAAGTTCAGAAAATTATCGAGAAAAGTTAAGTAAAGCGTCTACGAACTATCGTTGAATTAAATTCCTGAAAACAGCAAGGGGACGTCATTCCAGATAACACAACTGTATTGAAAAATCGAAAACAATAAAACTTCTATAAACTTTGACTTATTTTATAACAGTGTATGCAGGATTAAGTTTTGGCCATTATCATATAGGTATACCGTAAATTTAGATATTCTGAGTTCTGGTTCTTACAACACCATGAAATATGTTCAAATAACTTAATAAAATCATAAGGCGATAACTTATTCGTTAAAGAATTCTTATGCTTAAATCCTGAACTACTCGTGCCCATTAACAGACATACCATGAAATGAGCAGTAACAACAATTCGATAGCTTACCTGGGGTAATATAAATTAACAAAACAATATTATATAACTAATATTGCCTTCTATTATACAAACAATCATGAGTTCAGATCATGTTTTGTAATATCTTTAAAGTTCTATTTCAAAATTATAAACATTATAATAATATTGCAGATCAGATATCGCATATTATACTAACAATTACGATTATATTGTGTTCTAACTTAATCCATAATTTAAAACTTTTACCTAATTCTAATATTAGTAGTGTGTAAACGCCCCAGTTTCAAGTAAATTCCGTTCAATGTTACCAAATCAGTTAGGAACCAAGGATGATTCAGGTAGTATTGTTGGAGAGCCCTTATTAGGCCCGGTTTTGCGTCCTCCGGCAAATGCCGAGAAATGCATTTAGTGTAGCAGTATCTAAAAATGCTCCTAGACACTTGAGACCAGTTCTGGTTGACTGGACTGTTGTTCCTTCTGTTGTGGCGTTGACAACCATGTTGAGTGAGTAGCTGAGTAATCTCGTTGAAAACCTGCAGTAACTGACACACTGAAATGATCAAATGTAGATGTTGCTCCGTCTCACTAGTTGTGCAAGAACAAGATTGGCGTGACCAAAATTAAAAATGTGGGTGAAGCAAATCCAAAAATCAGCGTAGGTGACGGTAGCAGAGAGCACGCCCACGTAATGCACAGCATAAGGCAAAGTCGACAACTGAGTAGAATGATAAATTCACCGTGCTTAAATAGTTTTGAAAATGAAAGCTCGCACGCCATTGGTTAACGGAAAATTTCGCTTGTTTCTCATTGGTGCTGGGTAAATTTAATTTGAATTTCATTTACGCAATATGTCGGCGAATTGTTTTAAGCCTTTACGTCACTTTCCTCTGTAGAAAAAGAAAATATATATTCCTCTCGGCGAGGCTTGATAAGAAATGCATTGCAGAGTTGAACCAAGTTAAGCAACTGGTTATTATTCTGCCCATAGCTATAAAAAATGTACCGTAAATGCTGGAGTGAAATATGCTTGTTGGTTGCTTCGACAATGATACGATGCCAAATAACAACTATGGATTTATCCACAATTTTTTAGCTGTAGTGGCCAGTCATACCGCGTGAGGCAAAATAGAGCAATGTAAGGTTTGAGAGCCGCAGCGTGAGGATTTCTAGGTAGATTACCACTTAAGTTGCCAGGTTTAAGTTAAAACCTTGGAAGGCTGGATCGCCTTCAATGTGTTTGTATGCGAACAAAGGAGCTAGAGTGTGCTCGACGTTGTGGTCATGATATTTGTAGAGTGGGCACTCTGCAACTGATGAAGTTGAGATATGCATTGAAAGTGGGCTGTATACTGATATGAAGCTGATAACTACTTAATGTTGCTACAGAAGGCGTTAGCTATAAGTAGTTGGTCATACCAATATAGGTAATGTGAGCTCAGGTGTGAGCCTTACGTTACAATGTAAAAATATATACATGAAAATCAAAAGGTTAATTCATTAAAAAATATATGTACTCGAATATTGCCTCAGAGATGGCATAATACCAAAGAAGCGTTCAGAAATTGTACACTATAATTAGCTAAGAAAAACTGGTTATATGACGTGAGAAAAGTGAGTGTGAGGAAAATAAAATGAAACATGTGGATTCGTAGGTCACGTTGCGTGACATATGGTGCAAGTGATGCGTGTAAAGTTAATAATGTGATACGTAGAATAAAGCAAAATTAATGTAAAAAACCATCAGTTACGCGTTATGCATGCTAAGTTGAGATTGTAGGCAGGTATATCCTGAGGGTGTGTAGAAGGTTGAATGCTCTCAGGATCGGTGTCGCGTCTTGCATGATAATGATGTATTTGGGTTGTCTGAGCAAAATCGGGTAAGGACCGCGATACTTTGGTTGTAGTGGTGCAACAGCAGTATCTTTGCGAACGAGTAATTTCTTGCAGCTGTGGAGCTGCGGGTCAACAAAGACTGGACGAAGCGTTTGTATCGGCTGCTGTTCAGACATGCTACCGAAATATAGTCGGAGGCTAGAGGCTTCGTCTTTTGGGTCATCCTCTGCGGGTAGTAGACGTGGGAGCTGACTAGGCAGGCGTAGATCCATGTCGTACAAGATTTGTGACGTAAACGTTTTAATGGATTCACGATTGCTGGAACGCATAGCAAGCAGAACTAAAGATAGTGCATCAACCCAGTTACCATTAATGGACGAAGATGCTAAAGCAGCTTTGAGTTCCCTATGCATTCTCTCTACCATACCGTTAGATTGGGGATGGTAGGCAGTCGTCTGGCGAAAGGTGCATCTCATGAACTGCAAGTTGGTTTTGAAAAGATCCGATGAGAATGAAGTGACTCTGTCAGTGATGATCTAATTGGGAACACCATAACTGGATATCCATGAAGAGATAAAATCGTAAGTTACTTCGTCTGTAGAAATGGTGCCAAGAGGTAATGCCGCAGGCCATCGTGTAAATCTATCAATCATAGTTAGAAGGTAGCTGAAACTTTGAACCTTTGTCAGATGAACTATGTCGATGTGGACGATGGCTAGGTGAGAAGTAGTTTGGAAATGTTGCAACTTAAAACGAGTGTGCCGTGTGATCTTGTTTTTCTGGCAAATAACACACTCGGAGAACCATTGCTTAGCGTTCTGCCTGAGCCTGTGATCCCAGAAACGATCTGTGAGAAGTAGGTTAGTCGCTTTGCTTCCTCGATGCAAAATTGAGTGAATTGAGTCGAAAAATTTTCTCTGGAAGCTGGTCGGCAGAACTGGCTTGTTGGGCTGCATACCCGGGTAGTAAAAAATTAGTAAGCCTTCCCAGAGACGGCATATAAACTTGGTTGGGTGACGGGCTACTGATCTTTGAATGTGAATGTCACCGCACTGATCCGTTCGCAGGAAAGATGGCGCTAGGTCAGGATCACTGAAAGTCACTGAGTTGACAGTGAATGGCGACGGTGAAGGTGGTTGTAGCGAGACATCTGGCCTAGAAAGAGCGTCTGCAATGAATTTTTGTTTGCCCTTGACATAAAAGATGTCAAATTGTCATTCTGTTAGACGTGAAACCTGTCTTTCCAATTTGGCAGGGTACTTGGCAATATGTGAAGTCGCGTTTCGAATTGCGCTAACTAATGGTGCATGATCAGTGAAAACAACAAATCTGCTGTTGACAATGATGCTAATAAAATGGCGCACTGCGTCGTGGATGGCGAAGAGTTCTTGACCGAAAGTGTCGTATCTCGTTTCTACAAGTTTAGTGTACGCGAGTAAAATCTGATAGGATTCAGAACTCCGTCGACCTCATGTTCCAAAGTGGCTCCAATGGCCAATTTAGAAGCATCTGTCTCGAGTAGAAATAGTCGTCGAAAATCTGGATGCGTTTTCATTGCAGCATTTGCTAACGAGATGTTAGCGAGTCGAAGTATTTCCACAACTTCAGATGACCAAGTAATGATGGAGTTCTTGCTAAGTACTTTTCGATTCTGCAGGTGCCTGCACAAAGGATAAATTATTTTTGAAAAACCGGGAAGGAACTTGCAATAGTAGTTTAGGACTCCCAAAATTTTCTGTAACTCGCTAACAGTCTTCGGTGACTTGATTTTCCTGATTGAATTCGTCTTTGACGACAAAGGTTGGATACTATGTGGCGTGATACGATGGCCTAGGATGTCCATGGATGTAGTTGCAATCTGCAACTTGTCACCGTTGATCTTGAGTCCGTGGTTGGAAAAGTGTGAGAGAACATTTCGTAGATGCTAGGCATAAGATTCTAAGTGGGGATTGAAAACCATTATGTCATGGAGATATGACATACAGTAAGCGGCGTCGTCGCAAATTATGTTGTCCTTAAACCTTTGAAATGTTTGCGTAGCACACTTAAGTCCAAAAGGCATGTAAAGATATTCAAAATGCCAAATGGAGCAATTACCGCAGGCTCTGTACGATCCGTTTGATTTGGAAACTAAGATCATTGGTGACGCCCATAAACCTTTCGATGGTCTGGTGATTCCCTCTTCCATCAGCCATGAAAATTCGTCTTGGGCAGCTTTCAGTTTAGCAAGGGCCAGTGGTCGCATCTTGAGTGGAATAGGTTGTCCTTCTCTTACGAAATGGTGCATCGTATTGGAGACTCGTAGCTCTGACTTGCTGAGATCCAAATGCGACTTGTGTTCTTGAAGAGCTGCTGATATCTCTGCTAAATGATGCACTGGGGTTGGCTAAATGACCTGTAACTCCTTACGCTCGAAGGCAAGTGTCAAAAAATTTTGCTCAAGTCCCATGGAGGGGTCGATGATATTTTGATTGGCAAGATAAAAAAAGCCGATATTTCAAAAGGAAATCAAGGCCTAATTTATTGTGTGAGACCATGCAGAAGATGAAGTTGTGAGTAAATTCACGTCGTAAACCTATGTTGAGTGTGCGATGCCGGCAGTCATAAGTATGTATGGGCTCCCCTGCAGCTGTTGCGAGTAAAACGCCTAGCGAAATCTCGGCCATTGAATCACTTTTGAGAACTGAGAGTTCTTCAAATGTGTCTACGATGAATACTTCGCCAGTTCTGAAATCAAGAAGATGCAGAAATTCGTTGGGCTTCAATGACCGGATCATGCAAACAAGTAGGCTGGTGATTGCGGCTGACATTGTCAGTGTGGCTATCTATGTGGCATTTTCGGAGTTTAACGAAAAGAGTCAATAGGAATGTCAGATTGTAAGTGATTGTTTCCTTGTGGCGCCATTGATACCGTTGATGCACAGAAAGTACGGTCTTCTACTTTCTGCGCCATACGTTTCCCGATGCTTATGCTCCACTGCGCCTGTTTTCTGTGGTCTTTCCCGTAAACTGTGAAAATTGGCATTCTTTAGGAAATTCTTCTGAACGGCAGAGACAGACTTGACATGAATAAAAAACTTCTGATCTTTATAGTAGCAGTTCTTTGGGGCATATCTTTTAAAGGATTGCGGGAATGTAGATCGCCGCCGACTGCTATAACGTGTTTTGGGCTAAAGATTTGGTCGAGCGTTCACCTTATTTAGCACAAATTTCCCTATGGCCAATCCTTCTAGAATTTTAGCCATGTTTGCTATGGTCCTCTTTAAAGAGGAGATCCTAACATCCTGCGGAAAAGGACAAAAGAATGACGAATTTAACTTAGGTTACATATCCATAAATTCTAACTCGCATCACTCAGATAAATCATCTATAGAGAGTGTTGGGAAGCTGTCTGGCGAATAGTTTTAATGATTGTGGGTCGAGCATTCACTTGATTTAGCTCGGATTTCGTTATGGCCAATCCTTCTAGAACTTTAGCCATGCTCGCCACTGTCCTCCCTAAAGAGTAGAGCCTATCATCTTGCGGGGGAGAACAAAAGGATGACGGATTCACCTTGGGTTCCGAAATCCTATATTCTAATTCATATCTCTCAGATAAGTTATCTATAGAGCGAGTGTTAGGGAGCTGTCTGGCGAACAATTTTAGTGACTGTGGAAGATTGTTAATAAAAACAACTTTAGCCTCATGATAAGAAATGTGGGACCCAGCAAAGATTCTACTTTACTTTGTAGGCTCAAAATGGAATTGGGTTGTTTCCTAATGGCCTCGAGCTTCGGATAAATCCGTTGCTGCAATTCTGAAGGTATTTTAGCAAAAAAACTTTGGCAGGTTTTGATGACTGTCATAATCTGGAAAAGGTGAGAAAGCGGAGTCTACGCGCATAAGAAATAGTTCGCTATCTCCATCCCAAACAGGAACATCAATATTTAAAATTGGACCTGACATTCTAACAATCTTACGGGATCTTAAAAGCATAAATTTATAAACAAAATGAAAATGTATTAATATACTTTATACGAAACGCTTACTCACAATCGGCTTCCACTGTTGAAGTAGAATCTTCCACAGTTGAATCTGGCGTGATGAGCACAGAATACAGATGAAATTAGTTCTTTCAAAAAATCAAAAGTCACAGTACTACACTTTCGTACCGTCAATGTTCTTTCAGTAAATAAAAAAAATATATTCTGCGTACACATTCCAGTTTGGCACACGAGATCACCAAGGTGTACAGTTTTGTACGTAGGAGAGAAGATTTTGAATAGAACACCTTCCCTTAAAAGAATTCCCAACAAAAAATTGCTTACAAGATCTCCATTTCAAAAGGGTTAACAACCAGAGTAAAACGTGTTTTATGCTATTGTTAATTTACTGTACTCCCAAAAAAATGAAAAGGAAACACAATTTTGTAATTTGCTAATAAGTAAGAAAACAGTACTGTTCTCAGTATCCTGGTGCGGTCGACAATTTTGTAAAAGCCCCAGCTTCAGTTAAATGCCGTACGTCGTTACACCGTTGATTAGGTGTGAAGGATGGCTGAGATTGTGCACTGTTGAGTGTCCTTATTAGGGCCAGAATTGCGCTCTCCGGCAAATGCCGAGAAAGTTAGTTAGTGTAGAATTTGATTCGTCTCACTAATTGTGCAGCTACAAGATTGGCATGACTGAAATTGAGACTGTGTGAAGCAAGTCCAGCAATCAGCGTATGTGAGATTACAGTATGACAGGAGACAGCACACACACGTAGCGCACAGCACAAGGCAAACATGATAACTCACTGGCATGGTAAATTCACCGTGCTTAAATAGCCTGAAATCAAAAGCTCGCACGCCATTGGTTAACGGCAAATTTCGCTTGTTTTTAATTGGTGTCGCGTAAATTGAATTTGAATTTCATTGTTCTTTAGCCGCTACAATGCTTTGACAAAAGAATAATGTAACTTTAGAAGTAAGTCGTAAAACCATAGAGAGAAATAATGTTGATGGCCTTTAATTGAACTGTATACACCCTTAGTAATTATCGTAGGCGAACCCCTTGGACGCCAGATTCGGATATCTAATATTGGTGGAATGACCACCAAACTTAGAACAATTAAATTCCTCAGAACTTTACCTTAAGTTAAATTTCTTAATTCCTTCACTCAGTTGCTCTGTTACCTCACAGTTAAGGTTGTTATCCATTATACTCAAATAAGATTTATTAGTGCATTAATCACAAAAGAGTGCGTATGCTCACCGTTACACTGATTGACAAAGTATGTCTTTTAGGATGTAAAAATCTTGAAAACAGAATATCCATGATTATTGCCTGAAGTGAATGTAAGATCATTCTATTTATATCAATAAGAAAAATAATTTGTCGTCAAGTGCAATCATTTATTGTCAAAATATCGTTTCGTCAAATGTCTTCCGAAAAAAGATAAGCGTAAACCAGTAACACACAGCTTACGAAACATGCAACTCAAAATCTCAAGTTGTCGAAATAATAATGTCCTTAGAGCAAAGAAAATTGCAAAAAATTAAGATATTTGTCTAAAAATAAAAATTTGTTTATAAAACCAGTGCTAATATCAAACGTGTAAAAATAAATTTAACATTTTTTGTATATGGGCAGTTAATTAATATTCAATAATTTAATTGACCTCCACAGGACCTCGGAGACATTCACCTGCAAATAGCATGAGATTTGTATTGTATTATTTGCGTTTTTTCATGCACTGTTTCACTAGCGCAGCTAAATTTGCTAGCCTTCTTTTAGTTGCCACAGATCATCTACAATGCTCAACACGGCTCCATCACAGCAATTGTTACATCTTGTTTCTTCTAATTTACTTTTTTACTATTTTATCTTCTGGACATCCTCCTCTGCTCTCGTTCCCACTATAATCAGGTCATTATTCGGTGAATGTATCTCTCGCCTTCTTTAGCGTGACCAACAGCACTGCTTATCTTTGAATAGTGCACAGTACTTTTGTAGGGAGTTTTTGGTTATTGTAAGAGTTTTTGCTGGATAGCTGTCTATTTAGCGATGCTATACCATTCCTACATATGCCTGGTAGCTGATGTTGAGGGCCGTGCTTATGATTAGTCCCCGACATTTTTCCAATGGGTGATGTGAGAAGGCTAAGTCGAATCATCATACGTATATTGTACACAATGTTGCAAAGCAAATTAAAATTCACTATTAGTCTAAATTGACCGTGTTCTAGACGGCAACAAAATAATATATTGTAACACGCGGCTCCGCGTTACAACCCAACGAAGTTGGATTTTGACAAAAATAGTTCTCTTTAAGGTCCAATATCTAACCCTGGTTTACACAATATTTCTCGTAGCTGTGATTTTAGCAACAATTTCTGTTAGTTCCAAGCAGTTTTAATTGAGATTTCTTGAACTGCAAATTCAATTGTAATTAATAGGGTTTTGTGGAGGAAGATAATTCCTCCGCCAAAATTAAAGTGACATTAACTGATAAATTTAAACCACCTTGGCTGATTGAAACGAATTTTATTTAAAAAGAATTTATTTATTTATCTTCCAGAACTTTCTTTGTTTAAATACTTGACTGTGAATTGTGCGCCATTTTCAGTTTTCGAGCATTACTGTCCTCGATTGGTTGTATCTTCCTCGGCCTGCTGCAATTGTTTCATTTTTCTTCATTTAAAGTTTGATCGATTTCTGCAATATACGCCTGCTAACACTGTCTTCTATTATTTATTGATGCACGCATTTGGGGACGTTCTGTAACATGTAATTTAATAATTCTGTTTTTTGCGTCTATTTTTTTTCAGAATATTTGTTCGGGTGTATTGTAACGTGAAAAGTTTCAAATCCTGATTTGCCTAACATTAAGTGTAAATTTAATAATTAAATTCGATAGATATGGAAGCTAATCTTAAATTTGAGGACGCTAGCAAGTTAGCGCAAGACATGACAGGTATGAATTTAGCAGATGTGAATGAAAATACAAGCTTATCAGATTTAAATATAAAGTATAGGACTAAATACGATCTGGCATCTATGAGGTTCTCAGACACGAATAGGTTAGGATCCTCTACAGTTTTGATTAATGAAAATGGACACTCGCGCGCAATACGCAGATAACATGCAGTGGATTTATGTGACTTAACGTTTAAAGCCAGGATTTATATATTTCGTGTGAACTAATAATTCCTACATGACCATCTAACAGTGCAATTAAGACTTTAGAGATTTATGTATTTATATGTATTGTTCAATCATTTATTCGAAACCCTACAGTTCAGTGGATTTATGTCAATACAATAAACAAATTATGCTCAAGATTTAATAAATGGGAAATCGGTGAAGTATGCGCCGTAATCATTTGCAGGTACGTAGTCAAAGTAGAATACGATTATATAACTGCAGAGCCAAAACAAATTGAAATATATTCTTCTTTGGCTTTTCAATTCCAGCAATAAATGAAATGCATAATTTTTGATGACATAAGTGTGCTGGAAACCACATGCATTATAATTTATACATTTCAGAAACCAGGAATCAAGGAGATAAACTAGCTCTCATAAGCCACACCAGATAATAATACAAGAACGGAAAACGAGTATGAAGGAACATTTCGAAAACCAGAAAAAATTTAAGCAAAAATGTTCCAGGAGTTATTACAATAGCTTAAAATAATTTTCCCGGTTCAATATATTGATAAAGAACAGGCGGAAAATACGTTTGATAAATTATTTGCTACTTTATTTTTATATTAGATGTAATCGAAATCCATTCGTCGTGCAATTGGTCAAAGAAACATGATCAGCGTTTTATTTAAAGCACAGACCATCGGAACAAGGATTAAGGCGTGTATTTGATTTTTAATTTCTGTTGTAACGACACAAATCAATCGCCGACATATTGCGTAAATTAAATTCAAATTTATTTACGTTGCACCAATGAGAAAAAAGCAAATTGCCGTTTAACCACGTTTAACCACGTTTAACCAATAGTATGCAAGTACACATATTGCATGCTATTTAAGCACGGTAATTTACCATGCAAGTCAGTTGTGGCATTTACCTTCTACCTGCTTCACGCGTGTGCGTTCTGTCGGCTGTCAATACCTACGCTGGTGATTTGATAGTTCCACCAACAACTAACTACATCCGTGACTCATCTTGTTGCGGGATACCGGAGAGACGAGCCAATTGAGTGCCGGACCTGCAGGACACCATCCACAACGCGATTACAGCTCAACCACGGGAGCGACAACTCAACCAGAGTCCACCCAAGGCTCTAGGACATCTTCAAACTCTGAAGACTTCAAGAGAACGCATTACCAGGCCCTCTTGAGGGCCCCCATATCAATAACTAATCTCTATTCAGAGCACCTTAACCAAGTTTGTAACGTCGTACGGCATTTACTTGAAGCCGGGGCGTTTACAAAATTGGCAACCACGCCAGGATAGTGATTATTGTTCTGATTTTTTGGTATAAATAAAATTGACTTCCTTTTTCATCTATTTGGGATAAAAATCGATTAAGATTTGCGTTTTATCTACCGTGATCGTGAATTTTTTTGGGTATATATATATATATTCGTGGTTTGTGTTGGGGGGATATAATAATAATAGATTGACATTTGTGTTTTCTTTACCCTGATCGTGGATTTCTGGGAAATCTGTTGGGTATATATTCGTGGATTTGTGGGGATAATAATAACACATCGGCATCAAAGGCCAACGGGTCCTTTGTTCATCTTTTCTACGTACAAAACGGCACCGTACGTACTCAACAACTCAACTTCGGATTTTTGGAAACAGTGACTTTTTGTTCTGCTCTTATTCAACTGTGGAAGCTGTTTGTGGGTAAGCGTTTCGTTAAAGTATATTTATATATTTTCATATTGCTTTTAATTTATGCTTTTAAGATCCCGTAAGATTGTTAAAATGTCAGGTCCAATTTTAGATATTGATGTTCCTGTTTGGGATGGAGATAGTGAGCTATTTTTTATGCGCGTAGACTCCGCTTTCTCCCCGTTTCCTGATTATGACAGTCATCAAAAACTGTCGAAGGTTTTTGCTAAACTACCTTCTGAATTGCAGCGACGGATTTATCCTAAGCTTGAGGCCATTAGGAAGATATCTAACCCCATTTTGGGCCTACAAAACGAGGTAGAATCCTTGCTTGGACCCACTGAAACTGAGCAGATAATAAACAAATATGCGCAGTTAGATATGCCAAATCTTGGCCCCATAGAAATACTGAGGGAATTACGGAAACGTTGGTATAAAACCAACATTTCTGACCATGAGGCTAAGGTTGTTTTTATTAACAATCTTCCCCAAACATTAAAACTCTTTGCCAGACAGCTCCCCAACACTCTCTCTATAGATGACTTATCTGAGAGATGTGAGTTAGAATATAGGGTTTTGGAACCCAAAGTGAATCCATCATCCTTTTCTTCACCCCCGCAAGATGATAGAATCTCCTCCTTAGAGAGAACAGTGGCGAACATGGCCAAAGTTCTAGAAGGATTGGCCATTACCAAATCGGAGATAAATAAAGTGAATGCTTGACCAAAATTCGTTTCCAAGTCAAATTAAAATGGTAGGCGGCGATCGAGATCTCCGCAATCCTTCAATAAGTATGCCCCAAAGAACTGGTGTTATAACCACCAGAAGTTTTTTATGCTTGCCAAGTTTGTCTTTGTCGTTCTGAACAATTTCCGAATGAGTGTCAATTTCCACAGCTGACGGAAAGGACAACAGACCGCAGGCACAAGGGTGCATCAGCATCGGGAAACGTCTGGCGCAGGAAGTAGAAGACCGTACTTTCTGCACTTCAACGGCATCAACGGCGCTACAAGGAAGAAGCCAACTACAATCCGACATCCCTGTCGACTCTTTTCGTCCAGGCCGAATTTTTCACATAGAGAACCAAACAGACAATACCGGTCGCAATCACCAGCCTACTTGTTTGCATGACCCGGCCAAACAGCCAAACGAACTTCTGCACCTTCTTGATTTCAAAACTGGCGAAGATTACATCGTAGACACAGGTGCGGCAGTCTCAGTTCTCAAAGGTGATTCAATGGCCGAGATGTCGCTAGGCGTTCTTCTCGCAACAGCTACAGGCGAGCCCATACCAACTTATGGCTGTCAATACCGCACACTCAACATAGGTCTACGACGTGAATTTTCCCACAACTTCATCATTGCCAAGGTCACACATAATATAATAGGCCTTGATTTCCTTCTAAAATTTCGGCTCATTGTTGATCTTGCCAATCAAAGATCATCGACCCCTCCACCGGACTTGAACAAAGCTTTTGGACACTTGCCTCCGAGCGTTTGGGGTTACAGGTCATTCAGCCAACCCCAGTGCATCATTCAGCAGAGATATCAGCAGCTCTTCGAAAATACAAATCGCTTTCCGATCTTAACAAGTCAGAGCTACGAGTCTCCAACACGATGCATCATATCGTCACAGAAGTACAACCTATTGCACTCCAGAAGCGACCACTGGCTCCTGCTAAGCTGAAAGCTGCCCAAGAAGAATTCTCAAGGCTTTTGGAAGAGGGAATCCTCAGACCATCAAAAAGTTCATGGGCGTCACCACTGCACTTAGTCTCAAAATCAAACAGATCGTACAGAGCCTGTGGAGACTACCGTAAGCTAAATTCAGTGACAAAATCAGATGCATATCCTATTCCAAATATCAACACGTTACTTGAAAAACTCAACGGCAGCAATTTCTTCTCGGTGATTGACCTCAGACAAGCGTACCATCACATACCGGTAGCACCAGAGGATATCGAGAAAACTGCAGTCATCACTCCATTTGGCCTTTTTGAATGTCCTCTCACTCTTATCTAACCATGGACTCAAGATCAACTGTGACAAGACGCAGATTGCAACTTCATCCGTCGACTTCTTAGGGCATCGTATCACGGCCCAAGGTATTCAACCGTTGCCGTCGAAGACGAATTCAATCAAGAATATCAAGTCACCAAGGACTTTGAGCGATTTGCAGAAAATCCTGGGAGTACTAAACTATTATCGCAAGTTCCTTTCAGGACTTTCAAAACAACTTTATCCTTTGTGCAGGCACCTGCGGAACCGAAAAGGACTTAGCAAGAATTCCATCATTGCTTGGTCATCCGAAGACGAGGAATTACTTCGACTTACCATCAACTCGTTAGCAAATGCCACAATGCTAACGCATCCAGATTTCGAAAAGCCATTTCTACTCACGACAGATGCTTCTGAATTCGCTATTGGAACCACTTTGGAACAAGAGATCGACGGAGTTCGGAAGCCTATCAGTTTCTACTCGCGTACTCTCCAACCAGTAGAAACGAGGTACAACACTTTCGGCCGAGAACTTCTCGCCATCCACGACGCAGTGCGCCATTTTATCGGCATCATTGGCAGTAGCGGATTTGTTGTTTTCACAGATCATGCACCACTAGTTAGCGCACTTCGAAACGCAACTTCATCTATCGCCAAGTACCCTGCCAGAGTGGAAAGACAGCTTTCTCGTCTAAGCGAATGGCAATTTGACGTCTTTTACGTCAAGGGCAAACAGAACTTCATTGCAGATGCCCTGTCTAGGCCAGACGTCTCTCTACAACCACCTTCACCGTCACCATTCACTGTTAACTCTGTGGCACTCAGTGAACCTGCACTAACGCCAACTCTCCTGCGAACTGAACAACGCGGTGACATTCACATTCAATGATCAATAGCCCGTCACCCAACCAAGTTCATATGCCGTCTTCGTTCACCCACAGCTCCACAGCTGCAAGAGAGTACTCGTTCGCAACAATAATGCTGTTGCACCATTACAACCCAAGTATCGCGGTCCTTACCCGATTTTACTAAAACAGCCAAAATACTTCATCATTATGCCAGGCGCTACACCGACATCAGTAAGCATAGACAGGTTAAAACCGTTTATCGAACCACCTGATCCTGAGAGCATTCAACCTTCTACACACGTCTCAGGCTCCGTCTGCCCACAATCTCAACCTGCTTTGTATAACGCGTAATTAATTTTTTTTAAACATTAACATTAACTATAAAATTTTTTTTAACCTTTCGTTATTTTTATTATTTGTCTCACGTGGCATAACCAGCTGTTCTTAGCTAACAATTGTGTAGCATTTTTGAACAGTTCTTTGGTAATATGCCATCTCTGAGGCAATGTTCGTGTACACATTTTTTATGCAGTTCCCTTTTGATTTTAATGTATATATTTTTACATTATAATGTATTTCTCACACATGACATTACACTGCCTATTTTGGTATGACCAGCTACTTAGAGCTAACGCTTTCGTGTAGCAACACTAAGTAGTGATCAGCTTCATATCATGGTACAGACCACTTTCAATGCATATCTCAACTTTATCTATTTCACAAAGACCACTCTAAAAATGTCATGACCACAACGTCGAGCACTCTAGCTCCTTTGGTCGTATACAAACACATTGACAACGATCCAACCTGCTTAGGTTTTAACTTAAACCTGGCAAATTCAGAGGCGATTTACCTCGAAATCTTCACGCTGCAGCTCCAAAAACTTACACTGCTCTATTTTGCCTCACGTGCTATGACCGTCCACTAAAGCTAACAATTTTTGTAGCAATTCCTAGTGGTTACCTGGCATCATATCATTGTTGAAGCAACCAACAAGCATATTTAAGCCCAGCACTTATGGTTCATCATATTTTTGCTTAACTTGGTTCGAACTCTGTCATGCATTTCTTATCTAGCCTCGCAGAGAGGAATATTTTTTTCTTTTTTTTCAGAGAGGAAAGTGTTGTAACGACACAAATCAATCGCCGACATATTGCGTAAATTAAATTCAAATTTATTTACGTTGCACCAATGAGAAAAAAGCACAATTGCCGTTTAACCAATAGTGTGCAAGTAGACATATTACATGCTATTTAAGCACAGTAATTTACCATGCAAGTCAGTTGTGGCATTTGCATTCTACCTGCTTCACGCGTGTGCGTTCTGTCGGCTATCAATACCTACGCTGTTGATTTGATAGTTTCACCAACAACTAACTACATCCGTGACTCATCTTGTTGTGGGATACCGGAGAGACGAGCCAATTGAGTGCAGGACCTGCAGGACACTATCCACAACGCGATTACAGCTCAACCACGGGAGCGAAACTCAACCAGAGTCCACCCAAGGCTCTAGGACATCTTCAACTCTGAAGACTTCAAGCGAACGCATTACCAGACCCTCTTAAGGGCCCCCATATCAGTAACTAATCTCTATTCAGAGCACCTTAACCGAGTTTGTAACGTCGTACGGCATTTACTTGAAGCCGGGGCGTTTACACTGTTTAATCCTTGATATCAGATTTTTAATTTTGGAAGTGAACGATTAAGGTCAACTAAAAATTAATTTAAGAGTTCTAAATGTGTTCAATTCATGATACAATAATTTTTATTTATGCCAAGGCGCAGTTCAAGTCCTAGAATTTATTTAATGGCGGCAATTTCATTTAAAAATTCCGGTAGTTCAAGGTGTTATAGCTGTTTTTGTGCACAGTCTATTCAAAGAATCCATATGAAAACAGTTATTCAGCTTAAAATTTAGTAAGTTCATTCTGTGGAAGCAGATATTTTGGTAAACATTCTTTTATTGATTTTTTGCTTAAATCTGCTATTGTTGTACTGTGTTGCCTGAGGATGGTGCTGGAAAGTAGGCACCGAAACGTCGCCAGTAAACAAAGATGTGATAGAACCGCATTTCCAGTTGAACGAAGAACAAGTCAACCCGATCAAAGACAAAACAAAATTGGAAATTGTGAGAAATCGGATCTTTGTGTAACTGCCCGTGTACAGCTATTACCCGCGTACGCAAAACGTGGCATTGGAAATTCTTTTATTATTATTATTATTTATAATTACAGGGTAAGCAGGTTTTAAATTTTTAAATTTCTATTAAATTCACCTTAATTTAAACACATTAATGCTACGTTTTCTATTCCCGATTATGATTTTCCTCGAGCCTAAGCTAGCTTTGTATCCACCAATCTGTTACTAATCTGATGAAGTCAGGCAAACCTCTTTGGAGAAATCTTTTTCAGATTTTTCTCAAATCATTGAATGTTTCACCCTGAGTAAAGCAAAAGTTAATAAAACTACGGATCAACATTTCTGTCTGAATTGCACACGTCAGCACAGTGGCCAATCAAGATCTCCTCGACCATTTAATTGGCATTCCAAAAAGATTGTTGTAGTAATCACCAAACATATTTTTACTCCTGTCGAAATTACATGTACTACACGGACAGTTCACCAAAGAGGTGCCTGTTTATTATCAAGGCTGAACGTGAGCCATAATAAGACAACGCTCCGTTTTCTTCTTGGAGAGAATCATCTATCAGGCACGCCCTGCTGCTGTTTATGTAAATTCCTTTTGTCCATGTAGAACTAATTTTGAAGACAACGTAGCTGAAAAATTCATACCAAAATTTCAACCTACCTGTTTTTATGATCCAGCTAAAAACCCAATGAACATTGGAATTTTCTAGATTTTAAAACCGAATAGGAATTTATCGATGGTACAGATTCAATAGGTATATTTCCTTAGTGGATTTATGGGTACTGCTTGCAACAGCCAGGTTTGATAAAATTCCTCTCTTCGGTTGTCTACGTCGCTATCTTAATAAATGCTTCGACGTAAATTTTCATATAACTTCATCGTTGGCAAGGGTTCACACAATATTCTAAGACTTGGGCTCCTGGAAAAATATCGCCTTATTGTTAAATGAGAAGATTACTGACCCCTCCACTTGACATGAACAAAGTTATTTTGACTCTAGCACGAAAACTAACCCGACTATTAACCAAACAAGGGCAACGTGCAACTTTATAAACGCAATAAATTTCCCATTCAACAAAATCTGACTTGCTCACTACATGCATATTTTGTTCCTTTCCATTTTGTTCATTAGACTAGTACAGCATGCCCGTAGTCAGCAGCTAGAAATACATACAATCGTCATTGCTTAACTTCTTTTTGAAATTTCTACGATTGCTAGGCTTTTCGGTGTTTCCATAAATCATCTTTAAGACTCACCACGGCTACAACACAACAATAACTACATCCTTTCGACTTCAGGCTAATTAAGCATGATGAATTTACCATGCCAGTGAGTTATCACGCTTGCCTTCTGCTGTGTGATACAGGTGTGTGTGCTGTCTCCTGTCATACTGGCATCTCACCTACGCTGATTTCTGGACTTGCTTATCACACAGTGTCAATTTCAGTCACCTCAATCATGTTGCTGCACAACTAGTGAAATAGAGCATCATCTAATTATTGGACCTCCACGTGCCGGTTACCACGGCGTTGTCGCAGATATTCAACTAGGAAATACTCAGCGTCCACACAGTCTCTCGCCACTGATGTCAACGCCACAACAGAAGGACCAACAGCCAGTCAGCTAGAGCTGGTCTCAAATGTCTAGGAGTATTTCTAGGCACTGCTACACTAACTAACTTACTTGGCATTTGCCGAAGAACGAAATACTGGCCCTAATATGGACTCCCAACAGTAATAACCTCAGCCAGCTTCGCACCTAACTGACTTTGTGACGTCGTAAGGCATTTAATTGAAGCCGGGGCGTTTTACAACATAAATGAAGTGGTACAGAAAAGTTGCGAAGTATATTATTCCATTAGAATACGAAATGTAAGATTGTAGGTTAAAATTTGTCGCTCTGCAATAATAATGGTTTAAGAGACTGAAGTAAAATTATCAAAATATTTCGCCTGGAGCAGCAGACATTTCTGTATATGTGTCTCAATAAGAAAAATAATTGGAACAGGATTACGGCATAGACCATCTGCAATTACAACTCCTATAATATAAAAATTCACAGGTATTCTTTCCCTTATTCGAAATTAAATATAATTTAAAATTAAAAAAAAAACAATCGAATAAGGAGCGACGACTCATGCTAAGATACCATTTAAACGACTTAACGAAAAAATTCCAAAAAACATGTGGCCCAAAGATCCTGTTAAGGTGATTACTGTTATTAAGCCATATTTGAAAGAAATATGTATTTAACTTTGTAATATTCAAATGAACTTGAAAATTACTATATATATATATATATATATATATATATATATATATATATGTATATATATTTCATGCTTTTAAGACTGTTTTAATGATTTTAGCAATCAGCATAAAATTTACCAGTGATTTTAAAACCAAATGCTAATCAGTCTGGATTTATATCTTGTATTTTTCAATAATTTACATGAATTATCACGATTCAGACGATTGTGTTCAACATAAGAACTTTTGTATAGGAATTTTAAATGTGTTGACAATATATCATTTTGTTGCCGTCTAGAGCACGTTCCATTTTGTTTAACTGTGAATTGATTCATGTTTTGTTGCTTAACCTCCAATAAACGTCTGAAAACGGATGAATCTTCTTACTTCACCCTTCGGAAAATGTCAGGGACTGATCATGGAACGGGTGGGGATAACAACCACAATGAAAATATAGGAAAGCATTACTAAATAGACAGCTACCCCGCAAAAGCTATTACTATAACTACAAATCCTCCTACATAAATGGTGCCCCGGTTCGTCGAACTCACAGCCAACAAAGAATTAATCAGTATCTAGCCTTTGAGAACATCAAGCACTTTGGATGAATGCCACACAAGAAAGTAAATCCGGAGACACAAATCACAGTGAACCACCCTCTCGAGATCACAATTCTCGAAGACAGCCGCACGATGACGAGTGAGGACGATGTAACACTGCCATATATTCTCGACTGCACTCAAACACATAAGATGACGTTCAACTCAGGAAATGCAGGAAGCCGCACCAGCACATGAACACAGTACAATATATGCCAATTCGATCCAGACTACCTTGACGACTGGGTCGACGAAGTTACTTGATTGGCCAAAGTGTCTAATATAACAGACGAGGGTTCAATATTTTTGAGGGCTTGGGAGACAATCCCAATGACTTTTCGACGCGGACTTAAAGACATCATGCATCATTACACTGAGGGAACATGTGCGCAGCCATGGCAGAGCCTGCAATGTGCCGTCAAGCAGCGCCTGACATCAGATCGGGAATACAGGCTTAGAGAATTGATGAGCCAGATATTCCTGGGTAGCCGCACGCCTTCCGAGCTATTTAGGGAGATGGAGCTGAAAGCCTTGGAATTCAACCTGTCAAAGTAAATCTTGATGCGACTATTCATACAGAAACTCTCTTCGACACTCCAAAATATGGCCATGTTCTTGCGCGAATCCGTTAAAGTTCAAGACGACGTTCTGCCGGCACATCTAGACAAGTGGTGGAAGAAACACCACTACAGCTCACTTGCCTTAAAGCAATGTTACATAACCTCTTGACTGTCCGAATCCCAATCCACAGCATCATCAGGCGGAACAAATGTCACCAATGAGCGCCTCATCTGCCTGCTCGAGAACCTCACCGTCAGGCCAAATTCGGCCTCAGTCAATGCCGTCCTTAATAGACGCGACCAGAGCATTTGTGACCAGCGTCGACCACCGTACCGAAATAGAACCAGGAGGTCGACGTCGAGAGGCCCGGCCACAGTTTCACAGTTACCGGCAGAGTGGTGTCCGAATCAGAGCAGCTATGGCCACTCCACACGCTATTGTCTCAGAAACGGCCTCACACTCCCGCGCACAGACGCGACATTCAAGTGGGCACGGTCACATTCGACAACTCAGGATGATCCGCTCATGGAGGGTTTGGAGTCAGCCTACGCTGCGGCAGTAGAGGCTGATCACCCCAAGATTGTTGGCCGCTCCACGTCTGATGGCTCGAAGCACGTTGCTTTCGCCGTAGAGCACAATCAAACTATTGTATTTACATCGATGGCTCCAGTCAAGTCATGCTTCAAACACCCAAATGCCAGCAACCAGTCTCGTCGTCAGTTGCCACTATCAACATCTTTTCTCATCCGTGACGCAACCTCTGGCGAATTATTTCTCATAGACACTGGATCAGATATGAGCTTACTACGCCACAATTATTTCGAACCCACCCACCCAGTCGACACCAGCAGTCTGACATGCGCCATTGGTTCCAACATAGCGACGTTTGGGGTACGAATACACACAATCTCGTTCTCCAACTCAAAAAGATGTTTCAAGTATCCTTTCATCATTGCCAATACGACAAGAAACATCATTGGACGTGACTTTCTCGAACACTTCGATCTTACCATTCGTCCAAGAACACGAGAGATACGCACTGCAGACAATCAGTTGCTTACATCAGCGCTAAAACATACGACTCGCACCAAAGCAGTCTCATCTATACAGCTTATTCCTCCAGTTCCTCATGTACCGCAACTGGACGATGTTCTGAAACATCATGAAGAAATTTTCAAACCTATCTCCTTCATGCCCGATCTCAAGAGGAAGCGTGCCATCACAGCCCATCGTATCATCTTGTCGAAACCACTTCCTCATCCTCCACGAGCACGTCCATTGGCACCACACAAACATAAGGCTACCGAGCAAGAATTCGCCATGCTACGTCAACAAGGCATCTGTGCACAATCCAGCTCACCTTTTGCGTCACCTGTGGTAGTAATACCAAAGAGTGAACCATAAACATTCAGGGTGTGCGGGGATTATCGTATTCTCAATTCTTGCACCCAGTCTGATTCGTACATCCTGCCAAATCCAGCTGACCTACTCAGATCTGCTATTGGTCATGCTGTGTATTCAAAACTTGACTTGGTAAAAGCATACTATCAAGTACCGATGGACAAAGACTCAGTATCATATACTGCACTCAGATTTACCGGAGGTGGCACGTACGAATATCACTATATGCCTTTCGGTCTCAAGAATGCCTCGCAAAGATTCCAACGCGTTATGGACGAAATACTAGATGGTCTACCATTTATAATTCCATATTTAGACGACATCCTGGTATTCTCCAACTCCATGTCCGAACATAGACAACTTATTGAGATCCTGCTCACACGTCTAGCATACTATGGCCTCCGACTTCATGGCAACAAATGCGTCTTTGCACAGAAATCAATTGAATTCCTCAGTTATCAAATTTCCGGAGAAGGAATGACACCTATACCTGCTAAGGTTCGTGCTATTCAATATCTACCGCCTCCAACCGCCGTTTGCGCATTACGACGATTCTTGGGCAAAATGAACTACTATTCACGATTTGTACCCTGCCTTGCCAAGATTCTGGCACCTCTTCACAAATATCTCGTGCCAGAAAGCCGTTTTGTCGAGAAATCACAACCCATTCAGCTCAACGTGGACGACATGCAGGCTTACAAGGATGGTAAAAGGTCCTTAAGAAAAGCGACCATGCTACGTTCCCCTGATTGTTCTCAAACT
This sequence comes from Eudiplozoon nipponicum, assembly GCA_029291075.1. Taxonomy (NCBI): domain Eukaryota; kingdom Metazoa; phylum Platyhelminthes; class Monogenea; order Mazocraeidea; family Diplozoidae; genus Eudiplozoon; species Eudiplozoon nipponicum. The sequence goes on from JAQBSW010002936.1 coordinate 24,335, forward strand.
TTTGAATTGATAACTGACGCATTCGACGTTGCCATAGGCGCAGTACTTCAACAGTCCATCAATGGCATACACTGACCTATCGCCTTCTACTTGCAAAAACTACAACCTCGCGAGTCGCGATATGATACATTAGAAAAGGAGTTACTCACAATCTACCGGTCGATCATACACTTCCACACCTATCTAGATGGCCCAAAGTTCAAGATCTACACCGGCCATCATCAGAGGAAAGAAAGAGTATTTATATTCACAACGTGTCAACTCTACTGTCAATACGAGATCGCACCACTCGATGTTATGAGGCCATGCCATAGCCAGACATGAAGCAAGACACTGTCAGTTATGCTTTAGAGCTCAATTGGTTCGCTCGGTTTGGTGCTCTAGGTGAAGTGACAACCGATCGTGGCGCACAGTTCCTCGGCGAAGAGTTCGCAGCCCTACTGAAATACTATGCTGTCAAACACTCCGTGACCGCGGCTTGCAATCCGAGAGCAAATGGTTTCGTCGAAAGGCCCCACCGGAAACTGGAAGCGGCGCTCAAGGCCAGCCCAGAAGAAAATTGGCTTGCAGCTTTGCCGAAAGTACTCCTATCAATGCGTACAAGACCTCGAGAGCCGATCAAATGTAACTCCGCTGAAATGGTATCTGGCGAATGTCTACGGCTGCCTGGTGAACTATTCCGATCACGTTCTGAAACTGCGATAACGATAAACGATCCGGCATTTCTGTTTCCACTTCGCAGTTACCTAGAGCATAACGCTCAGAATCGGCCGATCTGTCCTACACGTCAGCAACATGGTCCAAGATATAAATGCAAAGATTTTGATAGCTACAAATGGTTCTTCGTCAACAACGACATGGACAACAGGATTCTAGTCAAACCGAAGCACGGTCCTTATCCTGTGTTAGATCGACGTCAGAATTACATTATTTTCGAGATTAATGGCAAAGCTGAAGCTGTCTCCAAACACAGATTATCTCCAGCCGACGTTGATCCAAATGATCCGCTGTTCCGCGATGTTGACCTATCAGGCGGCGAAGAAACGATGATTCCACCTCCAGAAAGTTTTGCTGACCACGCAATGACGCCCGACATCTCACCAGCAACCGAGCGAACTGACACCGTCACGCCGCCGCGAGATATAGAAGAACCAGAATCAGTGCCGACAGAGCCAACATCAGTGTTTACTCTTTTCGGAAGAGTCATTACACCTCCTGTATGGTTAGCTCCCTTCATTGTGTACTAATTTTCATTGTCGGGGGGGGGGGGGGGGGGGGGGGGTGTATGTAACACGCGGCTCCGCGTTACAACCCAACGAAGGTCAATTTTGACAAATATAGTTCTCCTTAATGTCAAATATTCTAACTCTATTTTACACAATATTTCTCTTAACTGTGATTTTAGCAACAATCTCTGTTAGTTTCAAGCAGTTTTAATTGAGATTTCTTGAACGGCAAATTTAATTGTAATTAATAGGGTTTTTTTAATAAATATACACACCCGCGCGCAATACGCAGGTAACATGCGGTGGATTATAGTGCCTCTGTGTTCAAACAATGGATTTATTGACTCTTTTGCATTAAACAAATTCTACACAAATACTAACGTTCAGTCATGATCATGCACATCCAAACCTCAGGTGTTTCTCAATATATTGTCCTAAACGCCATAGTTCAATGGAATATTATAATTAAAACTTTCAAAACCTAGCAAACAGTGGAATAATTATTTGTGGTGCTATTTAAGACAGTTTTTACACGATTTTATCAATCATTTATCAGTGACAATATTTACAAGTGATTTTAAACTAAAGTGATAATCAGTCTGGATTTATATCATCGTATTTTTCCAATGATTTACATGAATTCATCACGATTCAGACGATTGTGTTCAAGATAAGCACTTGAGTATTAGACGTTTAAATGTGTTGACAATATATCATTTTGTTGCTGTCTAGAGCACGGTCTATTTTGTTTAACTGTGAATTGATTCATGTTTTACTCCTTAACCTCCAATAAACGTCTGAAAATGAATGAATCTTCTTACTTCACACTTCGGAAAATGTCAGGGACAGATCATGGAACGGGTGTGGATAACAACCAGCTTGAAAATGTAGTAAATCATTACTAAATAGACAGCTTCCCCGCAAAAGCTTTTACTGTAACTACAAATCCTCCTACAATATAGTAATTTTTCTGATTTTGCTTTATGTAGAATTGAGAAAATTGTCTAACTGACTGGGTGCCTCATTTCTAATATATGATCCGAAATGGCTGATTTTTCTGACTGTGCCAAGCCTATGTTAATCAATTGCTGCGGTAAATGTTTCTAGATTCTGTTTATCAATTGCTTCTTCGTACGTCCAATATATGTGCTAACGCACATACATGAGAATTTGTAGACTATGAATGATTTTGAGTGAATTGGAAATTGATCTTTGGCGTCCAACCTCATGATTCTCTGTGTACTAAATTTGATATTAACTGTACCACAGAGAAAATTTTACTTACTTATTCTATTCCGCCGCCGTGCAATTATTGAGGTTGGTACGTAGCCTCTAAATGGTAAGTTTAGGAAAACCTGCGTGACGGTATCCTCTCTAGTGCGAATCTGTCGTGGTTGATGTTGACATCAATGAATCGCTCTGGGTAGTTTTTCATTAGCAAAATTTTCTTCAGGTTGCCCAGTTCTTCCTCGATCTTGTGTTCAGCGCAGATCTTCCTGGTTCTGTTTGCTAGGTTGTTGACTAAGTTTCCTTAGTGGGATTTTGGCTCACTGCTGTTTTAGTGTATGTATTGCCCGGTGAAAGTGGATTTTCTATACATGGCCAATGTCAAATACCCATTTTCTTTTCGAGTGAGTTTGATGTCAAGGAAGGGAAAACTATTGTCTTTCTCTACCTCGAGAGTTAATTTGATGTTCGGATCGTCTCTATTTGCTTGTTTAAGGATTTCGGATGGGTCTGCTGCTTCTGGAACGAACAACAATATATAATCGTCATAGCTTTTGTAGAGTGCACTCTGGTGAATTATAAATTTTAGGCTCGATTTCCTAGATGATACATGTATACATCTAACAGGAGGACTGCAATACAGCTTCCCATAGCTACACCATAGATCTGATGGTAGTATATCCCTTCTAATGTAAATTGCAAATTTTTTACATGCTAATATGATGCCTTTGATGTCATTGGTGTCTATAAGGAAATCATATAACTAATTTGTAATAAGGCCACACAAGATCTCCATTATCTTATCCAGTGGTATGTTTGTAAATAAGAATCAGCCGTCAAGCGAGACCATTTTATGCTGTAAAATGTTCTTCCACTTAAGCTCATCTGCTAGCTCAAAGGAGTCCTTGATAGTGTTTGCGCTTGTGATGTTTCGTATTGGTTGAAGTATTTTGCAAAGAAACTTAGCTGGTTTATGTTGCCGGGCGTTGGTCATTGACATAATGAGCCGCATCGAGAGAGCTCCTGAGATTGAAAAGACCGAGCACGCCCTCGACCAGACTCAACAAACTGAATAGGGAAAAACAAATGCACATACGGTGACAGAAATTTTCAAACAATATGAGCCTTTAACACTGCAATCCGCACTTACGCTGTTACCAAGTGAAGAAAACAAATTTGCCAAAAAAGTGAAACGAAAGAGCACATTCGGAAAATTAGCACTCGTACACGTAACAGCCAACAATGTGAACAGATGGTTAACTCTCAAGCCATCAATGCAATAATGACCACATCTCAGACATCCCTTTGCAATACAGCGAGAAAGACCTTTACATGCACACAGGCACACACACTGATACAAACCCAAACACACTTACCAATTTGCCAAAACAAGAAATATAAGTAAAACCGAGTCAGATTTGTTGCCGCCCACACAATCAAATGCAAACCAAAAATGTATATAAATGATAGATTATAAAGCAAAGTTTAGTAATCTCGAAATAAATGGCCATAATCCACTTTGTTTTTAATGCGTTTTTTCTTCCTAATTATAAATATACTGTGTAATAGATGATATTCTGGAATTCCGGCTAAAGTGGGAAGTTATGGATTTTGGCACACCTCTTTATTTTACAGCTTCTGCGGAGAAGTAAATTGAAAAGAATATAAGTTTTGCTAATAAACGATGGTCATTGATAAGAATAAATATACTATAGAAAGAAATATCACTACAAATGTATACTATTTGTATAAGGTCTATCTCGGAGTATGCAGTTGCTTTTTAGCACAAAATAAAGATGTGCTAGCAGCTGTACAAAGTATAGTTGTGAAACGTATTTGCTCTTTGATTTCTTTAATCTTTGAACTTGTGTTACAACTTTTGGCTTCACAAAATTTATGGTTTTGAAGATGAATACAGTGCTTTAAATTTTTACACCTAAATCAATGATCAGGCTTGTATATGATCCAGGTTAAGAAGAGTGAAGGGACTAGATTTTGTAGATAATCAATCACCACACATACTAGGTGTAAACTATTGATAGCTGAGAAAGAAAAATACTACAATTCATTCGAAATCTTTCTGTTAGAATTTAGGCAATAAATTTGCTTGTATTATTTTGTTAAACAGATATCGATGTAAAGTGCAAACGTTTTGATGCCTTTAGCTATTCTGTGAAACCTGTGTTGTGTTCACGGTATAATTCATTTTTGTTTACCGTATTATTGTTAAAGTATCCCATATTTAAATGAGGATACATATTTCGCGGTTCTGTCCTTCTTCTTTTTACCCGTACGCAATTTGCTTGTGCGGACAATTGATAGCACTTGCAGGTCGGTCAAATCTTGAATCCTTTACATTTCCAGGTGCGCTGATTTTTGGCCTTGATTGATGAGTTCTTACTTGTCCTTTCCTTTTGAAGCCGTCCATCAGCTGCTTGTCTGAAAATGACGTTGGAACCAGATTTTCCGACTTTTTTCCGAATTTTCTGGACTTCCTTTCTATGTATATGTAAAGTAGATATAATATATACTGAGAGTGTGGTACTTAGTTATATATATATATATATATATATATATATATATAGAAATATAAATAGATATTTAAATATTAAAAAATGTGTTTTGACTGATATAATTTATCCATTGAGGGATTCACGTGTTTGCTTATACGATATTCATATCATATTTGGTGTATTGAAAAAAAGATATGCTGGATAGATAGATAATTACAATTCATGTGGAAAGAACCAACATGGCTTCCTATGTGATTATCTATATATGCATAAGATTTAGTTTGTAGACGTATATATAAATGGATATTTATATAAAAGTTATGGGTATAAATAAAAATAATTCAGTAAACAATAAAATTTAAATAAAAAACATTCCAATATATTACATACCAAAGGTGATTCGTAGGAACCGACCAATTTGTTTACATTTAATTTTATATATACATAGATATGTATATGGTTTGACACAGATATTTAAATGAAAAAAAATTATACAGGATATGAGTATAAATTTGTATTTGGTTGAGATACTATTCGTTAGTGTAGGCTCCGTATTCGGTCTTGCTCAAACAATCGAATTATATAATATTCTTTCAACAGTTTAACTAACCTCTCTCTCTATAACCTATTGCACACAGGATGGGATTAGGTAAACTGGAAATTTGAGAATTACTACAATATGATTAAAGTTTAAAAACTTTTATCCTTCTGCACGCTCGGAAAAGTAATTTAAAAAAATCGAGACATAACGGATAGGCGTGTATGTCAATCCATAGGATTTGCTTATAGTTATTCTATAAATGCCACTATACATTAGAGTACACATATGCGTACATAGGTTCTTGTGTGTTGGGGGTGGCATGGATACGTTTTTGTATACATGTGAGTATAAAAAATAGGTATGTAGACCGGTTATTTGAGCAGACAATAAAAAATACCATAGGGATTAAAATATATATGAATATATCTGTCTTGAATGAGGATACCACATTTGCCACAAGTTTTTTTTCCTGGGAGTATAGTGTCTATCTGTTTTCTTGAGTTGCGAGATGATAAAAATGAATTGTTTTGAGTCAACATACGACATTGAAGTACAGTATTGGAAAAAATTACTGAAAAACTAATGAAAATTGAGAGTTGTGTTATTTTATCTTTTTGGAATTTTTCGAAAATGTTAATATATATTGCTTGAGTTCAGAGATTTATAGACAATTTTTATCGTATAACATATTTTTGGTTTACTGCTAATGTTACTTCAAGTTGTTTTGCTCTAAAACATACAGTTCACATATACTTTTACACACACACACACACACACACATATATATATGTATATATATATATATATATATATATATATATATATATATATATATATATATATAATAAAAACTATCCTGTACCACGTGTTCTATTTTTTCTTTCATTATAGGCTTTGTAAACCGGCACAAAATCTGCATGTCCCGTGCTATGGAGAGATGGAGAATGTAGCATCTCATGGTCATTTAACAAGAAATCAAACTGTATTGAGCGGTATATACAATATTCCAATAGTGTACCAAGGGATTACAAACGAAACACAATAATCAATTTTGGAACATGAATACGCAGGATTTGTTCACCTAAGATCATTGAATTAGACCTTAACCTGCTTCGCAAAATTTTGAGAAATAATGCCTATCCCGATTGGTTTATCGAATATAATTTGCGGAAAATTAGTCAAATCATGACCAGTTTTGAGGAATAAAAATAATTTACAGATTACGCTAATTATTCCTTTTGGTAGTGAATTGTTTTGAGTCAACATACGAAATTGAAGTACAGTTTTGGAACAAACCAAAACTAATTTTGTGTTCTAAAATCTTAATTACTGAAAAACTAGTAAAAATTGAGAGTTATTTTGTTATTTTATCTTTTTGAAATTTTTCAAATAAGTTAATATATATTGCTAGAGTTCAGAGATTTATAGACAATTTTTACCGTATACCATATTTTTGGTTTACTGCTAATGTTACTTAAAGTTGTTTTTCTCTAAAATATGTTTGACATATATTTTACACACACACACACACACATACATATATATATATATTATATATATATATATATATATATATATATATATAATGAAACTTTCCTGTACCACGTGTTCTATTTTTTCTTTCATTATAGGCTTTGTAAACCGGCACAAAAATCTGCATGTCCCGTGCTATGGAGAGATGGAGAATGTAGCATCTCATGGTCATTTAACAAGAAATCAAACTGGATTGAGTGGTATATACATTATTCCAATAGTGTACCAAGGGATTACAAATGAAACCCTTTAATCAATTTTGGAACATGAAAACGCAGGATTTGTTCACCTAAGATCCTTGAATTAGACCATAACCTGCTTTGCGAAATTGTGAGAAATAATGCCTATCCTGATTGGATTATCAAATATAATTTGCGGAATATTAGTAAAATCATTACCATTTTTGAGGAATAAAGATAGTTTACAGATTACGCTAAGTATTTCTTTTTGGCAGTGATCTTCCATGCTGAGATCTTTACATAAAAGTAATTTGAGCGACTATAGCTCAATTCGCGTTATTACATATGAGAGTTTTGTTCAACACAACAAAACTTCTGTGAATTAATGAAAAGTACAGCTTCTCTGTGACGTAAACACCATTATTTGTATACAAATTTCAATGTACCTGTAACTCTCATTGCATCAGTAGATCAAAAAGAGGCTCAAAACAAGAATAAATCAGCATCTCCTTCAAAGATTAATGAAAGGTGTGTAGCTCCAGCACAAAAAGCAGCAATTTGCAAACATTTACTACACACAAGTCACGTTGTGAGGAGAAATAAATTTTCAGTTCCATACAAAGCAAAATCGGAAAAAAATGCTTGTGTTTGTTAAAGCTATCGCAATTAATAAGCTCAAATCTTGCTTAAACGTGCAAAAATAAATTCAAAAAGTAGTCAAATTGGACTGGAACAAAGACATAACGCACATACCTTCAAATTTAACAGACGTGTCACAACATGCGACATACTCAGTAATTTCGGATACATTCAACATGAAAGCGACGACTCATCACATGGATTTTCGAAATAGAAGCAATCCATATTGCGTAACAGTAAGAAATATATAGCTAGGATGGGATTGGTTGCGACAAATTTACAGTTATGATTGGATGTGCGAAAATATCATTAACGGATCCAGAGAAATGGCTGTAGATACTTGAAGAAATACTATTTATTGATTAATGTTATTCAAAGGATTACGGTTCTTTTTTCTCTTATTTAAAAAAATGGTGAATTTAATTACTATCAATATATATATATATATATATATATATATATATATATATATATATATATATATATATATATATATATATATGCGATCCTACTGATATTTTGCGTTTTTAATATGACAATGCATTCTCGTATTCAAACAAAAGGATAGGATAACTGTGGTTTGTTGCATATCTTTTTGAAATTTTTGTGTCCGTTATCTGTATTATTGTACTGGAAATGCTATGCATTATATCATTATATTAGCTATCGTCACAAATAAACAATTGCTAGTTACTGCTCTCACTCATTCATTCATAACACTGATATTGAATTGTACCTCGTTCTTTTCATTTTTATTCACATCATTTGATAGATAATATATGGTTTCAATCCAAATAAATAACTTTATAAATGAAAAGGAATGGAATGGCACTAGGCCAATAAGAGAGCATGTAATTTGACCTGAATCTTAACCAATCACGTACTCTCTGTAATTCATCGATTATATATGCGCAATGCATTTAATACGCGACCGGCTGTAAAGTTTAAAGCATGGCTTGGTTCAGACCGTCATTGCACTTTGTGGTTGGTGGCAGGAGCACTACTTGGGCATACTTAATCATTGCGAGTGAGAATTAACCTTATGGGGCAGGTCAAGCGGATACACACACGCAGTGTGGAACGCGGACTGTCAGTGCGCGGAACATGATAATGCAATACGAAAACAATAAAGTGATGTCATGCTGTGTATGAATGCCCAACTAATAAAACGATTCAAAGTTGATCCGAGCTCGGCTAAGGTTGTGATGCAAATAGCTCATAGTTATTATGCAAATAGTTAGCAAAGAAAATTAATTTCTCATGAGGCTAATTAGAATAAAACACAAGTTTATTTTGGACTAATGAACAAGCATACTGCTCGTGCGTAGGCCTGGACACTCATAAACAAACTAATTAAAACATTTATTATTAATAAACGATAAATTTATTTTGGAAAATGTAGTAGTTACAGCAATAACAATAAGGAACTACTTGAAAATCCGAACAAAGTACTCGATTGAAGACCATCTCCGCATTATATAATCTTGCCTAAAATAATGCAAAACTTAACTACTGTTAGTTGCAGAGACCTAATATATGTGCAACTATGTATTAGGTGTTGCGAACCTAGTAACAAATTATTTCAGTTATGACGAGAAGGATAAACCAAAAACAGCATGAACGGAAAGTATAATATCATGCACATTCGTTTCGTGCTTACTGGCGACTCATCAGTAGGAGCCGGTTTACGCCCTTTTACCACTATATATTTGGGTGAGGAATGTGGGATGATAGGACGATACATTCTACTAGAAGAATTTGTAAACCTGCAGTAGTGCAGCTAACGTCATATTAAGTCTTGAAAATGCGACTTCAACGCTAACTCACAATATATAATATATATACCGAGTCTGTAAAGGATACTAACACTATCGTTTCCGAGTCGGTACATGATACCAACATGATGCATATCAATTTTCACCGAAATTGAGAATTACAACAATTTCTGAACACCCGCTACTCAAGTAAATCCATACATTCTGGCCTTGATCGATGTCAGTTATCAAATTTCGCGGTAATCATGACATCATTCAATTCAATATATAACAGTTAAATATTGTTTGTTGCGGAGAACTAATATATATGCATATATGTATTAGGTGTTGCGCACCTAGTAAAAATTTAGTTCAGTTGTGACATGAAGGATAAACAAAAGACAGCATGAACGGAAAGGAAAAGCTCATTCACATTCGTTTCGTGCTTACTGGCGACTCATCGGTAGGAGCCAATATTACGCCCTTTTACCACTATATATTTGAGTGTGGAATTTGGGATAATAGGGCGCTATACGTAATTGAATACTGCAATACGTTGTATTAGGCAGATGAGTGTAAGAAAATTACAATTTTACAAGTGTTTAAAGGTAAAATTTTAACGTTGCACACTGTTTTAACACAAAAATGTATAAACTTATTGAAATATTATAAAAGATATATTTCCTGAAAATTTATCCAAGCATATAAGGTGGGGTGGATAGATGCACGACCCATGACCAAGTTCGTAAAGTTTCAGCATTTAGTTTAGGATCCAGTTACGCAAATTAATGTATGACAACTTAAAAGGAATTGAATTTTGCTGTGCACCTGGAAATGAATAGGAATCGAGATTTTACTGACCTACAGGTGATATCAATTATCCCGCAACGATCAAATGTGGTATCAACACGAAGATATGAAAACGACTGTCGATATAATGTGTTTGCTGTAAGAAACGATTTCATTTCCATTAAGAAAATGAATACACAATATTCTGGTATAAGAAAATTAAATTAGACCTTTAGATCATGTCTTAAAATGCAGACAATTATTGGTAATAAATTGTGTACTTATAATACGGCCAATTAAATAGCCGCATTACTAGTAGGCGGGTTTTATGAGTTACTACTTTTTCAAATAAATAAATTGTTGTTATATTGTGTAGTGTATAGTAACATTATCCGTGTTGTGACTAACGAAGTATTTTTCCCAGTTACCTTTACTAACTGAACATTTCTGGGACCCTTCATCCGTCAAAAGCTCATCACACAGTATAAAGAAATACTAATAAAGAAAGTGCGAAATATCATTTAAACTGTTTCCTTTATTCCTATTACTCGGCGATCTAAAAATAGCTACTGACGTTTCGCTAGGTAGGTCTGCGTCACTTATTTGAGTGCATCGAAACGTCTAAGTAATTAGTTAAATTTAACAACATTCAAATATAAAACTAAATAAGGTAAATTAAAGTGAATGAATGTTAATTTATCTTTTGTGTGTATTTGACAAATTGTTTTATTCTTACCATGTAAAATGTAATTATGGGTGTTTAGGGAGATGGCCAAATATATAAAATTGTAATAGTCGTAAAACACACACGGGTAAGTTTGAAACAAGAAAAAAAAATGAAGTTATTAAGCAAAATAGATTAATTTCAATTAAGAAAATTCGGAAAGTTACCTAACAAAAGATTGATCAAAATGAGGAAATAAGATAAATAAGATAAAAGTTCATTAATTTCTGTTCGTTTCAATAAGTAACATAAATTAATGGATAAAATAAGATAAGAGTTAAAGTATGAAATTTTGAATAATGGGACCGTAGATAAATGATTAATGACTAGTAAAGTTGTAAGCCATCTAATAAGCCAAATTTTAATCAAATCTTCTTGATCTTCTGCTGAGTTTATTTTTAGTTTCATACTTTTATAATCTTCGATTTCTATCATTAGTTAATTCTGTGCTCCAAAATGGAAATTTGCATTACTTCCAACGCTGTTTATTTACAATATAATCTCACAATTTAATTTTAATAGACATCCTAACCAATATAATCTTTCCATTACGGCTAAAAATCTGTATGCGTCATCATTCATCTTAGTCAATTGTGTGTCCAGTCTCCAATGCATGACAGACAATAACATACCAATTTAGATGCCAATACCCACATGCAGTTATGTGTTCTCCTCGTCATAAATTTATTCAGCGCATTTTACCAACAATACACACCAGATTAAAATCCTTACATGGAATTTCGTATAATCCTGATGTATCTAAGTGAACATATGTTTCTATTCGATTAGTAACTTTACTGACCATAGTAAAGGATTGCCTCTGAACTGATCTAATATCGTATTTCATTGTTATTGATTTTACAATTCTGCTTAGCTTGGGGTCCGGTTAGACCATGACTCTACGATCTTCCTTCCCTTCGTCAGATTTTACACACTTACACTAAAACATTATATTTACTTACGATATCCATCCTTGCTGTTAATTTGATCTTACAAGAGTAACTTTTAGTATCTTATATTCATTACAGTCTGTCTAATTCCAGCTTTATACGTATTATGCACTTATCTATTAACAAATTAGATCATATAGAACTAGGTATATATACCAAAGTCAGCGTGAACAAACGGTGTATACTTATGTACACATGGGTTTCGTGCTAACAGGCGACCCATATACTCATTAGATATTTAGTCAATAAATTTGTGACTTTTGGACGGAACTATACCCCCCTTAATTCTGTATTTATTCAGTAATGCATAGAACTTCATATTAATTATTCGCCAATACAAATAAAATGCTAACTTAGTACATAAAATATATAAAAAGCCTGTAAAAGTTACTGAAACAATGGGTTTAAAGATTCCAAGTCTGTAACTGGTACCATCACTATGGTTTTTGAGATAGGAAAAAATTCACGAAAATTGAGAATAACAAATAATTATCATTACCATCAAAACCAAGCAATCTGGCCTCAATCGACTTCAGTTACCAGATTTCTAAGAATCCATGATATTATTCAATTAAATATATAATAAATATATATTCGTCTTTGTAGAGAACTGATAAATGTGCAGTTATGTATTGGGTGTTGCCTACCAAGTAACAAATTATTTCCAATGTAACCAGAAAGATATACAATAGATATAACTTCATGTACACATGCGTTTCGTTCTTACTGGTGACTCTCAGTAGCAGTCGGTAGTACGTCATATAACCACTAAATTTGGGTACAAAATGTAAGACATAGTGTCGGTATAATCTCCTATACGAATGTGTATTCAAGTAGTAATGGATTTAACTTCGTATTTCGTCTTCAGTAACGCAAATTCAAAGGTAACTCATTATATATAATATATACCAAGCCTGAAAAGGATACCAACACACTGGTTTGAAAAATACTTGAACTGTACATTGTGCCAATACAATTTATTTCAAAATACCTAGCCTGTACTGTTTATCAATAAAATGACTTTCGAGATAGTTTAAACGACAACAGAATTGAGAATTAATAGAGTATATGATCACTTGCTATTCCAGTAAATCCATACATTTTGGCCTCGAATGACATCGGTTATCCAATTTCGTGCTAATCATCATATATTTCAATTACACATATTCTTTATTGCGGAGAACTAATATATATTAAATTTCTTGATAAAATATTTAATGAAGATATGTTGCAGTACCGGTTCCTACAGATGAGTCGCTAGTAAACACGAAACTCAAGTGTGCATGAGTTTATAACCTCTGGCCTTGTTAACTTTGGTATACCCACTTGTCCTCCTTTAAATTATTTTTTACTAAGGGCGCAATGTACAATACCCAATTGCATAAATATTAGTTCCATGCGACAACGTTTATATAATCCTATGATTTATGTGTTATTCTAAGGCTTCTTAATATTAATAGTTATAAGATACAGAACTTCAACCGATAAGGATTATTTTATTTTAAATTAAGAATGATCCTAGTGTAAATATCCTTCCAATAAATATCTCCTAGTCTAAAACTTTCAAAATTAATTATATATATAAAATCTGTATTTTATTTGATGATGTCCACTCCACTGTAAATTAGTGCCTGCCAATTTTCTTAGTTACAATGTTTACAAATCCCTAATTTTTCATCCAAGTACCGTAGGCACAATTTTAGTTTCATGGTTGTTATGCCTCAAAGCTATTATTCTAAACAATGCATAGAGATTATTGTTAATAAAACCGATAACTTCTGTCACTTTGGGACATTTCAAACGTATAATTAAACAATCATTGTTTGCGCGGGCCGTGATAATTAATTTAAATAGAGGTTGCGCTCTTAATATGAACATCAATTATATATTTTCTTTGGCAGTACAATCTAAGCATTGTGTAGTATAGACCAAGCAGTTCATCCAGTAGACGGGCTTCGTCTTTAAGAATTTTCTATAGACAGGGTTTGAAACTGAACACATTTGCTTCAGTTTCTGTGACTCTAACTACAGTAGTGACGAGTTACTAATAAGAACAAAACCGGTTCTATCATAAACAGCAATTCTTGTTTTCTTCTAAAATTATTTTAGTAATATAAAGTATGTAGAAGACATACCTATACTTATCATCTCCATAGCATTCCAATCGTCATTTTTCTTTTCTTTGGTTTGAATAGATGATCAACAAAAGAACGACAAACATTATTCAGAGTATCAGATAACGGCCAAACTTTATTATCAACTATCAAACATTTATTAATAATTTTTAACAAATTATACAACTTCATCATTACACGATCAAAAAAGTTGGATTATTTACTTTTTCTATGACGAAGAAACATCCAACGTTCATATGATGCGGAATATTGGACGTTAACAGTACCTATTAATAGGCTACCAGGTTCATTTACTATTAGAAAAGCATATAACCTGGGTGCGAATTTATGTCTTACCATGTGCCGTGTACAATTCTTCACTAAATTCGAAATATTAATAGAAACTCACTTCCTAATGTAAGCTATCAGTTAGGTCTTTTGGTATTTTAGTGTATAAATATGAGCGTGAGATAAACGCGTTCCAATTGTATATACATAGTCGCAGTGCATAGCCAAACTAATGCTGCACAATTTCTATGTCATCACGAGTGTTGACGTTTTGCAACTTTCGCCACAGTGAAACCATCCGTGATTACATGGGTGGTCTTAATAATGATTTAAATGAAGTTCGCGAGCTTGAGATAAACACCAGTCCTATCATACCTATCCAGTTGCTTAACATAGCAAAATTTTTGTCATTCGCTGGTACGGACGCGTTTCATACTACCATGATCATCAACAGAGCACGGCGACAGATTTGTTACTGCGGAAAAAATCACAATGAATGTAAAATGAAAGCAAAATTATATATGAGGCTCTTACCTTTATTAACGTCAAGGCCAAGTCGTTCTAAGAATAACTGCTTTATAAAAGAGTTATACCGACTTTATATGAAGCAAGCATGACGTATAAGCAAAGGCGACTAAGCAAAGTATCCGCACCTAACCAAAAAACGATGCTTGTCAGTATGCTATTTAAAAGTAACGCATAATTCAATATATTTACTCCACGAATTAAAGGAGCACTGAATTCTTAGATGCTTAATACATAAATGATATTTGTTTCTGAAAAATGTGGCCTTCTAAACATACATGTATAGAATAACTTCGTGGAATCGAGGAGTAAGTGTGTTCATTTAAACAACGGTCGTAACTGCTCAGTGCGTTATTTAGGCTGGACTGATGGATTGCTAAAGAAGTTAGCTTAATAGCATTTTCGACCAAACATAGCCGAAAAAGGGGAAAAGGTTTCTGCAATAGATGTACACAATGCTTATAACAATCAAATTGCAAATCAGACGGACTTCCAAGTGCGTTTTAAGGCAATAGGAGCTACTTCTTTACACAGCACTGTGCATTCAATAACGAAGAAAAACTTGAATGAGCGAAAATATTTTTTGCATACAAGCAAACACATTTTCGTGGAAAGGCCTAAAACATTCTTCCTACTAGCCCCGGTGTCTCTAGAATCTCTTGTGCTAGCGATTGTACGTCCAGTAGACATGTAAAACACGGTTAAATAAGGTCATTTTCTCTTCGCCAAACCTCAACTTGACTTTATTATCTAGTGCTTTACACAGTCATTTTACCTCCTCAGTTGCTTCCAAACAAATTACTATATGAAGTACAGGTTCGTACAGCCGAGTTGAGTTCTGACGAAAAAGAAATGGCCTTTTTAACTGTGTTTTACATATCTGCTTTCTAATAAATATTTTCACACACCCATCATTTGTTTCTCAATTAAAATTACATATGCATAATAATGACTAATCTAAAATTTAAATATGACTTGTATGTCCATTTACGTATGTATACAAGCAAAGTAGTTTAAGGGATCATTACTTTAACTTACGCTTTACGGAAGCCTTTTTTAAATATATAAAGTGCTGCTGTAATTTTGTTTTACATTAATGGTGAGAGACGTTGTACTCTAATTGGAAATGAACAAATAAAATTGGTGAGCTCCAAATAAGATCGAACCCGGTCTTCTGGATGAATTTCCTTTTCTACATTATACAATGCTTAGTTTATACTGACAAATGTATGCACTTAATGGATCAGGTGTTTATATCAAGATTGCAAACTTGATTATAGTAATTTTCGTACCCGCCCGCTCAACCAGTGTTTGTTTAATTATTAAATGTTAATTTTAATACCTATTCTTAGTGTAGTATGCTGTCTGTTCAATAATAACAGATTGAGGATGGTTAGTGTGAATTTAGGGTCTAAATGAATGCCATATGAGCTCTAGCTAAAAGAAAAAGACTAACCGAGTTTTACTATCTAGTATATAACTGAAAATTGTGTGTAGTGTGCAGCAAGGTGGCTCTGTGGTTAGAGCACCAGATTCAAAAGCAGACGTTCCTAGGTTCGCGCTCTGTCTGCGGAAAATTCTGGCCAGTATGTGGTGAGTTCCCAATAAGGACGAAACCGACCTACTGGATGAATTGCCTTTTCTACAATATGCAATGCTTAGTTTATACTTACAAATGCATGTAGTTAATAGGTCAGGTGTATATATCAAGATTGCAACCTTGATTATAGTAATTGTTAACATCCAATGGCATCCAATATTCGTTTTATTTCAAAACTGAAGACCGAGAAATAATTTCCAATCAAATATTTTTTCATTACGCTTAAACTCTAAACAATTAGTATTCACACTGAAAAATATTTTTGTACACGGGCTTTCCTTGTTCTTTTATAATCACATCAAATAACAGGCTAATGAATTACACAATATAATGTTTTATTAATTTAGATGGCATTGTGTGAAACATTGGTAACAGAAATAAAATGTATGCACTTTTTATATTCCTATTGATTTTTTCATAAGTTAAACAACACAGGAGCAATAACACAACACGACCTAATTTATGTACATGGACAAATACAAAAAATTTACAACTTGAATGTATATCATATAATCAACATATGCCCAAATATTTATCCATTCGGCATTCTATATGCTTTCTTGTTTCAGCTCGCACTTTTACATAACACGTCCACTTGTTTCCATACTAAACACACGCCAGCCGCAAATATTTGCTTCTATCTGATGGAAAACTCTGTTTATCTTATGCCACAAATTTCTTTCGTAAAACTTATGTTGAAAATAAAGTAGTTGTTATTCTAAACTGTAAGACTTGATTACTTATTGCATTTACAACTAGGAACAAAATTTTTTGCAATTAGCCATATATGCAGAAGTTTTTTTTTTAAATATGAATTTGCTTAATAAAATAAACATTTATTCATTCATAAGAATCAAGAACTCATCAATTGATGCATATTATATGAAAATATTTCAGAATTTTCTCTTATTATGATTATAAATCTTGACACTTATATAGAACACGTTTAAAAACGTGTAATATTTCTTATTTTATTTATTATTTTCCACGATCTTGGTTGGGGAATATCTGTTAAATTTTTAATTTAATATCAAATGGCGTCGAAACTATGATTTTCTAATAAACGTATGACTATATGTAGGGTTTTATTTGATCACATTGACTTTAAATGATCCAATATGCGCCCAGATAGTTATATTTGTTAAATTTTGCAGGAATATCTCTAAATAAGTAGTATTTATGAAATGTTACAATCAACTATGTTTAAAAATTTACAGCACCAGCGAGGCGCAATTGTAGGTAGGCAGATAAAAGCGTGCTTTGATACAAATAATTCCCTTAGCATTACGAAGAAAATAAATATATGTATTAGAAACACAAGTTGTTTCATCCTCATTTTTTTGCTAAATATGTAGAAAAAACATATTTTAATATTTTTGAATGGCAGAAGAACCGAAGAAAGAATATTAAATAAGGAAAATTCCAATATTTACATGCATTCTTCCAATTCAGGCTCAATTCACACACATACCTTTTCTGCTAGGATAATTCTGGGTGCAATTTGTAATTCCAGAGCGTTTTCCAAATTGCTAATTCTCCTTTATTGAATTATATATATATATATATATATATATATATAATTTATATATATATATATATATATACCCTCGGTAGACAACTATTATGATTCGTAAGACACATTCGACATTTGTTCTAAAACTGATATTTAATATTAATGATAAATGCAGCTAAATAGCTAAAAAAACAGGTTCACTTAGTTCTTTGCATTCTTGACATATAAACAAATTCGAGTTAGCTTTATCATAATAAGAGGAACAAATTTATAGTCATGTTAAAAGACATATTCGGTTAATGAAGTTTAACGAAATTAACTAGAAACAGGGAAACTAACACGAACAACCATGTATTTTCTATTGCGGAGACCCATGGCATTAATCCCAATAATTTATTCTATCTAGAAAACAAAGATTAAGTAATAAAGCTTAATACAATTATGTCCAAAATTTTAGTTCAGGCCATGAGTAAAGAATAAACTTTCCAAAAGCTCAGTATATTATAGGGTAATGAAACGGAAGATAAATTCCATGCTACTGTTATGTATGGAAAATCAGAGAAAAGTTAGCTATTAATAAATTTTGTGTCGAATGTTTATAGAAATACAAGTGTCATAGCGGTATGTGGGCAATAATTTTAGTATGCACATTTTGGTAACTTTATTTGTGGCGATTAGTGACAGCCACTTCAAAATTCTTGACCATTATCTATTATTCGAAAGTTCGAATTTTGCTGCAAAAGTGAATCGAAAACCGGCAGTTATTGGTGATATCAAAATGAACTCCAAATACTCTTATTTTTTTACCTTTAGGACATACTTAAAAACTTAATTTCCATTCATATCGGCATTGCGCCTTTTAATCCGGTACACAGTTGGGACAAATTTAGCGTGAGAGTAATATGAAATGAGATATTGTTAATAACTGAAACACTATATGGAACTATTCCATTCTGCTATAAAATAATTCATTATAAGAATTCATTAGCATTTATGTTAAAGACTCGCGGGATTGCATTTCGTCTGTTTTATCTACTAATCAAAATTAACTATTTCATCTCTTTACTGTAAGTACCTAAATTTCTTACCGAACTGCTATATCATTATGTTATATTATCCAACATTTATACAAACCTTGATACTTTCGTGTGTTAAAACTAAAGATATTATTTAACTCGAGTAAATTAACATCACTAATTTGGACGCCTACAAATGGCACCTAGGTATGGACATGCTTATGAAGTAGAATTAAAACGCAAGGCCATAAGTTACGCAAAGGAACACAGAAATAGGGCAGCTGAGAATAAGTTCATCATCATCGAGACAATGGCACGGTTGTATAGGAAGCAAGAAGATGAATTATGTCAATTAATGAGGCCTAAGCGGAGCGTACAAGGGAAAAGCTAAGTTTCTACAGCTAGAAGACAAAATTGAACAGTGGTTCACAGAATACAGAGCAGCAAGTAGAAGCTTCTACACCATCTCCATTCGACTCAGTGCGGCAGCACTGGCATGTGACGTGAAGATAAGCGATTTGAAATGAGGCTTTCCGTGGTGCTTTAGCCCTATAGGATTGCATCATATTTCCATTTGGAAAATAAATACAATCTCGCAGCATCTGAAACCGGTTTATAAGGAAAGGCTGTTCATCGAACACATCTACTGCAAAAACAAGGTTACCGAAATGAAGTTTCATCCAGACCACGTCTCAAACATGGACGAGGTGTCCCTCAACATCGACACATCTATGAGCCGTACTGCTGAAAAAACGAGGACAAGTTCCTTACGTATATGCGTCATTGAGAACGAGATTTCATGTTTCATATTTGTCCTCGGTTGGCAGGCCACCGTCCAGAAACTACCACCAATGGTCATTTTCAAGTGGAAAACACTGCCAAAATAAAAGGTTTCCGGCCAAATTCATTGCATAGCTCAAATAAAAAAGTTACATGGACGAAGAGAAAGGATCAAGAAGCTAGGAGAAATCTATGTCTTGAGACTTGTTGGATATTTCTACGTATATTCATACTTTTTGATCTATGATGATCTCACGAATATCGTCAACGACCAAATAAAGCACACTAAGTCGAAGCTCGCCATAATTCCAACAGGATTACTCAAAGAATTCAAACTGCTAGTTCTTAGTTTTAAAAAGTCATTCAAGTTAAAAATACGAGCCGCGTGGAACAAATGGATGACCAAAAGGGAGCATACCTTTAGCAAATTAGCGAGGCAATTCTAGGTTTGTTACGTCATTATCCGCAAATGAATTGTCACTACCTGAGCCAATGTGTTGGTCTCAACTAAAATCCACGAATTTGTGAGGACTGGATTCATCAATGCATGGATGGCGTGTATCCGGTCATGCTTCACGTAAAAAATTGCCCAACTGCTAAACTCAGATACAGAGGACGAAGAATTCGACGTGACTGTGGATGAAGGAATACTGCAATAAAGTGGCTTGGACAATTTTGTGTATACACATTCGTAGTTAAATTCATAATTATTTAAATTTGGTAATTTAAATTATGCACATTTTGTTGAAGATGCCAATAAAAGTGTTACTTGTAATGAGTTTGAAATGCGCCATATAACCATTGCACCTTATTTGTGAAAAAGATCCGTTTATATAGGTTGCGACTTATATCCAGGTGCGCACTATGTTCCAGAAATTACGGTAGTAGTAAACAAACTAAGACAAGTGCAGGCCCAATTAGGTATCGATTATTGAATCTAATCGGTGAGGTTAGTTTAACGGACACCGAAGCAGACGTGCCCAGGTATGAGCCCTGTCCATGGAAAATACTGGACGGTATATGACGAGTTCCCAATAATGACAAAACTGGTCTACTGGATGAATTTTCTGTTCTACATTGTAAAATGCTTAGTTCATACTGATAAATGTATTTATAAATGGATTTGTGTGTATATCAGTATTGGAAACTTGATTTGAAAATGTGATCGGATGATAACCAAATAAGTTAGAAACGTGTCATCATATGTAAATGATTTGACATTTTATGTAGTAGCATTAATTTAAAATTTACAGATTTTATTTAAAATTCTGAAAACACGATTCAAAAGATCGTTTAGCCTAAACCGAACAATCAATGATTGCTTTGTTGTGGAGTGACAAATAGAATAAGGTTGGTAAAAATTCAACCAAATCTGAAATGTTATCAATGATAATTTTATGACAATCTGGAAGATATTTTACAAGTCGATGACATTTATTCAGCCATCTTAGTTACTGCTATTAATGAATTGTGACAATATCCTATTAAAAGTCAACTTTTGTGAAAGTTTCTTGTCAATATTGGAAGGATGCCGTGTAGTTTATGCGAAGAGATTTGACACCACACTGGAAAATTTTAATCGTGAATAGTTATCGAAAAAAAAAGAATTGAGTCGAATTGAATATTTTAAAACTGTCATTCATAAATATTAATTGTTAATATTTATGAAATTTATGAGGTATTTTCCTAAAAAATGTATGCAAGATATACAATTGAACAATCATAGATTGTGCTGGTAATGATAAAAATGTTATAAATCAATGATGTGGTAAACTGGAATCACATATTTTAACCTGTTGCCTAATATAGCAAAGTAACCGTCAGACACACGTTCTGACTCACAATGAATTCTTGTTATCTTCCTGTCCTTCAGCACCACAATGTTAAATTCATAGATTATGCAAAAAATAAAATTCAGCTTAACAAATTTTGCATTATTTTAAATAGAAATCGATAGGTTTACTTAAATTTGCACAAGCGCTTGCCATTCTGAACAGTGTGTTAATGTCTAAGGAAAAAAGATATACACTAACCAAAGCACCAAACAGCGTTTAATATAGACGCGTACAATTGGTAATGAACAAGAATGTTTGGCACACATCTAGACTATATTCACAAACTTACTTTTGGTTAACCATTTGCAACAATATGTTTTTCACCTTAATCCTGATATTCCTTTGTGTCACTAGGAAATGCCCATCCAGTATGGAGATAACTTACATATAATATTTCGACCAATGAAACACGAGGAATTCTGTAATAAATGGATGTGAGTGTGTATTAGCGTGCAACATTGCGTGTAGGGTAAAATCGATATGTATACATTTTCTTGAATGCAAGAATTATGGTGTCATACACTCAGACATTTTTAGGATTTACATTATTTCCATAGCAAAAAGACGTCTATATAGCGCAATGTAGAAACACATTTTTTTAAATTGATGAACGCAAAAACAATAAAGTGAATCACAGTGTACTATAAACGTTTTATATGGACTAACCTTAATGCATTTTAATGAAAAAACGTATATTTTGCTAATATTTCACTTTAAAAATTTACTGCTATTAATGATTTTTGTTTTCATCGACACTATCAATTACTGGCACACAAATTGATATCATTATTCAACTCAGCAGTAGCATCATCGTCACAAGTATCTATAATATATTTATTTTTATCCTTTTTACGTAAAATTATTATTAAAATCGCCAAGATATACTTCTAATAGGTGTTCTAATTCTAACTTAGAAGTAATTGGTAGCATATGAAGGAGCTATCGTTTTGTTCTGCATTTTCAGACATTTGTTAGTTCATCTTATTACGAAATAGACAGAGATGTCCTAAATTTGGGAAACTAAATCTCAATGTGCTTGTAGGCCAATAAGAGGTACATATTTTTAAAACCAGATTGAACCAATTGCATTTCTGGTACCTTCGTCAAATGCAAGCTATGTTAGCAAAACACACATTTCGTAATTGATATTATTCCAAAACACGACGTGGTTTTAATCATGTGATTAATCCTTTTATTTTGTAATTTTAAAATTACATACTCCTGTTTTAAATTTTATGATGAGCATCAATTTTAAATTTAAATGTTTTCAAATAAAAAAGGGATAATAAAACGTAGAGCATTTTACGGCGCTCGCAAAATTGATTTTCAAAATATTCCTATATCGAGTTTAACTAAACATTTTGTGGCCACAAAGGAATTATAAATTAATACAGTTTGACAAATATTTTGTATCAAATATTAGAATCATGAACTTGACGAAAACCTCTGTACAACGCAGGTAAAACTCATTTTATTCGAATTTTTAACATTAGTTTTGAATACGATAAAAAAGCTTTTGAAATATTTGTCAATCAATTTCAACAAATTGAAGTATCTCACATTTTGTGATTAAGATTTAATGATTCTTTTTCATTTTATTTTAGTTTTTGAAGTATTTATTATTTGAAATGCTGGATATATAAATTTGCTTTAATAAATTAATATGTCGCTTAATTAAGTTTCTATCAATTGATACACAATTTCTTGTATTGAAGGGGATCACATTTGTCGCGTTATAATTATTTGTTTCACTAAAATTCTGCGTCAGTTTGTGAACAACTTACTCTGGTATAAAAGAGGCTGATTTTATTTTTTATCTTCTTCAACATCTCTTAATATAATATCATATATATTTAATAAATCATGAAATGTTTGATTTATTCCGACATTTGAATTGCCTTTGGCTTACTAGTAATAATAATTCGTGCAAATAAATTATTTCAACAATATTTAGAATATTCTTTGTTTAAATTCATGTTGTCCATTTTGCTGTTTGACTGTGTTCAGTTGCAGTTTTTATATGCTTGTTCTATGAATCGTGATTTTCTTCCATGAGTGTGGCTCATGTATTACTAAATTTCGCCACGTTTTAGTCATCATATATTATTTGTAATTGTAATAACAAAGAATGGCAGGAAATTTTAACTTGTTTTTGATTTAGAGTAGTCATGCATTTTCGTTTTATAGTAGGGTGCATAACGACCACAGAGCCTATATACTTGATTTGCTGAGTTATCATGTTGCCTTAAAGACATCAATTTGAAATCAGCTAATCTAGCAGGCTCAACTGATAATTTCGTGGCGGCAACCTCTTTGAAAGATTCAAAATATGCTAGGCTTGAAAACGTTTCTCATACTCAAATGGAAATTGGACTGGCGTCATGAGGCCTTCATTAAATAATGGGAGAAAAACCTCTGTTATGTAAAACCGGCGACTTGAATAATATATATATATATATATATATATATATATATATATTTTTTATATATTAATGAACAATAATTGTAAATTTGACGGGTGTTACTAATTTACAAAGGAAAATTATCTTTTCTACAAAAATATATTTTGGTCATACAATTTAAGAAGGATTCAATTTTTTTGAATCCATAAATGATCAAAACAATTATTATGATATCCCACTCATGAATAGTATTATACGAATGTAAGTGCCAGTGTGTGAATAGATCTATGTTTCAGTCAGCTTTATTATAAATTTTAGTATAATTCTATTAACGGAATAAAAACAAAGCAATTTATTTATTAAATACTTATTTCATAAAGCGAATTTTATTATTTGCCTTGTTTGATTTTTGCGAACAAAATATTTATAGACTGCGTCAATATTTACCGAATTAGATTAATGCACATATTGCACATTGGAGGAGTATCGCATCAATGTGAAAAATAAAATATATTTTGTCTTATCTTTCCCTATCAATACGTTCTCCTCTAAAAATAATATCGCCCTTATAAATATTTCTGTTTATTGTTCATCTAGTTTTACCATTTTATATATTCCCTTAGTGTAATCGTTTACCAGGCTAAGGTAAAAAATAAACCTCTGCTAAATTATGAATTTGAATTATGTTATGACAGATAAATTTCGAAAAAAACTAATTTACATGTTATTATATATATTAGTATCTTCTTAACTAAATAAATATAATATATTTATATTTATACATTTTATAAAAAAACAAGTTTACATGTTATTATATATGTATCTTTTTAACTAAATAAATAATATATTATAAATATTATAATAAAGTATCATTGTCGCAGGCTCACATAATGTATTCCATGTGATAACAAATTGAGTTGCTTATGTTCACCGTAACTTCTGCCCACTTTGTGCCAAAATAGTTAAATTAATTGATCAAAATTTAATATTGCGTAAAGGGTATGAGTTCTGTGCCATTTCGATCACTACAGGCTGTCGTGAACAGTATTGCGTGCTTGCTCACTAAGGATAATAGCGTACACTATTGAATAGAACTTGCCTTTACAATTGCAACTTTTTTAATGATTTATAGCAGAATATATATATATATATATATATATATATATATATATATATATACTTTACAATGTCCATTGCCTTCGAATATTACACAGTATATTTCTAATTATGAAGAAAAAACACATTAATAACAAAGTGGATAAAGGCCATTTATTTCGTGAATACTAATCATCGCTATACAATCATTCATTTACATACATTCTGGGTTTCCATTTGTGTGCGGGTGACAACAAATCTGACTCGGTTTTACTTCTATTTCTTGTTTTAGCTGATAAGTAAGTGTGTATGCGGTTGTGTATGTGTGTGTGCCTGTTTGAATGTAAGGGTCTTCCGCGCTGTGTTGAAATTGGTGTCTAAGATAAAGTCATTCTTGTATTGATGGATTGAGAGTTAACAAACTGTTCGCATTGTTGATCGTTGCGTTTACGAATGTTATTTTTCTTAGTGTTGTCTTCTGCTTCACCTTGTTGCGCAATTTTTTTTTCTACAATTGGGAACAGCGGATTGCAGTGCTGATTGCCCATATTTTTTCGAAATTTCTGTCCCCGAATGTGCAGCTGTTTTTTCCCCTAAATTTTGTTGCCAATCCGATCTAATTTTTGTTGAGTCTGGTTGAGGGCGTGTTTGTTCTGTCCTGGATACTAGTTAATTGTTGTTTAATTTTTTTATTTGTGACCTGTCGATTAGAATATCATGTTGATGAAACTTGTGAATATTTAGGTCAGATGTTTGTTGTTATATATAAAATGCTTCATAAATATATAATTTTTCTGATTTTGCTTTATGTAGATTTGAGAAATTGTTAAAAATCACTGAATGCCCCGTTTCCAATATATGATCGGAAATAGCTGATTTTCCTGACGGTGCCAAACCTTTTTTAATCAATTTCTGCAGTAAATAATGCTGGATTCTGTTTATATATATATATATATATATATATATATATATATATATTCTTATAATTAGGAAAACAACACATAAATAACAAAGTGGATAAAGGCCATTTATTTCGTGAATACTAAACATCTCTTATACAATCCGATCATATATTGGCAATGGGGCACCCTGTCAATTCGACCAATTTCACAATTTTACATAAAGCAAAATCCGGAAAATTATTATTTATCTACGAAGCACTTTACATAAAACAACAAGCACCTGACCTTAACATTCAAAAGTTTCATCAACATGATATCCTTATCGACTGGCCAAGAATAACAAAATTCAACAACAATCTACTGGTATCCAGCCAAGAACCATTAGGCCCTCTACTAGAATCAACAAACGTACAATCGGATTGGCAACAATGTGAAGTGGAAATAACAGAGGCGCATACGATGACAGAAGTCTCCAAACAATGTGAGCGTTTAACATTGCAATCAACATTAGCGTTGTTACCAAGCGAAAATAGCAATCTTGCGCAGCGGGGTGAAACGATCAACTATACTGGGAAAAATAGCACTTGTACATGTAACAGTGAACAATGTGCACAAATGGCTAACTCTCAAGATACCAAAACAATAATGACAAGATCTCAGACATCACTTCGCAATACTGCGAGAATGACCTTTACATACAAACACGCATACACAACACAAACACAAACGCATACACACTCACCAACTAGTCAAAACAAGAAACAACAGTAATAACGAGTCAGATTTGTTACCAATAGCATAATCAATTGAAAACCCAAAATGTATAAATATGTATGATTGTATAAGAGATGTTTAGTATTCACGAAATAAATGGCCTTTATCCACTTTGTTATTTATGTGTTGTTTTCCTAATTATAAGAATACTGTCTGTTGATATCTCATAAACGAATAGATATATGTATATGTATATTCTTAACCATATATATATATAATATATATATATATATATATATAACCTTATATATATATATATATATATATATAACTAATATTTATTGTGCTGTGTTTTAATAAAATCTCGCTTCTGTCAATGAATTAGTTACGTAAAATCTATAAAAATTACTTGAATTATCATCCGGAGATACGACATCCTTCGTCAAGAATGGCAATGCTACATCTCTATGATCAATTATTTTTTTCAAGCTCAGCATAACATTGGCAGAAAAAAGTACTAGTTTAGTCAATTTAACGTCAAGTAAAAAAATTACCTAATCTACGAAAGTGAGCAGTATTCACAATCTGACAATACGAACATCAAAATAATGAAAATAGTATTCGTACACACAAGAATAAAATGACTAAACATCAGCTGTGCTATATATATATATATATATATATATATATATATATATATATATATATTGTATATATGTATGTATGTATGTATGTATGTATATATTTATAATGTCCATTGCCTTTGAATATTACACAGATATTAATTTATTAGGAAAAGAAAACATATTTAATAACAATGTGTATAATGACCGTTTATTTGAAAGATAAAAATATTTTTTACAATACCTCATTTATATACATCCTGAGTTTTCAACGGATTATGTGGGTGGCAAACAGTCTCATTTCCCGTTTTATGTAAGGTTCTTGGTTCGGTTAATTTGTAAGTGCATATTTGTGTGACTGTGTGCATATAGATGTCATTTCCGTTGTATTGCAGAGTGATGTATGAGTTCTGGTTATTTTGCATTGATGGATAGAGTTTTAACTAACTGTTCGATCAAGACCAGAGTGTATGAATTTGCTGGAGTAACAGGTGTTCTGTACTTGTTCAAATTTGAAAACTGATGAACTTTAGCTTACCTTGAAATCCATTGTTTTGGTAACATATACCGATTCGTCAACCATAGTGTTAGTACCATGTATCAAACTTGCAACCATATCAGGTAGTGTCACAACAACCAGTGTATTGTTACCATTTATATATAGTGAGTTTGCTTTGAAGTCACATTGTTGAAGATTTTTTATGAAGTCAGATGTACTACTGCAGGTTTACATCTTCGTATAGGAAATTGTACCGTCAAATTTTTCAACATTCCTCATCCAAATATATAATGGGTATAGGGCGTAATATCTGCTCCTACTGATGAATCGCCAGTAAGCACGAAACGAATGTGCACATGAGTCTATACATTCCGTTGATTTTGACATTGGTTTGTACTTCTGGTCCTATTTGAACTAGTTGGTTAATCGATGTGCAACACTTAATACATATGTGCATATATATTAGTTTAATTGAATGATGTCATGATTACCGCGAAATTTGTATGCGATATGGATCAAGGCCAGAGTGCATGTATTTTCTGCAGTAACAGGTGTTCAGAAACAGATGTAATTATAAATTTTGGTTAAAACTAGCATAGTTTAAAATCCATTGTTTTGGTTACATGTACCGACTCGGCAACAATAGTATTAACATCAGATAATGTAACATCAATCATAGTAACAAATTAGTTGAAATATGACTAGAAGGATTAACCAAATAGAGCATGAAAGGAAAGTCTAATCTTGTGATCATTCGTTCTCTGCTTACTGGCGACTCACAACGTAGGAACCGGTATTATGCGCTTTACCCGCTATATATTTTGGTGAGGAATGTGGGAGACTAGGGCGATATAATCGCCTATACGGGTGTGAAAACCTGCAGTAGTGAAGCTAACTTCATATAAAGTCTACGAAAATGCGACTTCAAAGCCAACTCACTATAAATAATATATATACCAATCTGGTAAAGGGTACCAACACTATGGCCATTGTGTCAGTACCCGATATCAACATTATGGATGCCGAAAAAGTTTATGGTACCAACACTATGGTTGGCGAGTCGATACACGGTTCCAGCACATTAGATTTCATTATATGCCACAGTTCACCAAAATTGAGAATTAAAACTATTTTTGAACACATGTTACTCTAGCACATCCATACTCTCTGGCCTTGATCGATATCATTTACCACATTTCGCGGTTATCGTGACATCATACAATTAAATGTATAACAGTTGGAAACTGTTTTCGGCGGAGAACTATTATATATGCGATTGTGTATTAGTTGTTGCGCATCTAGTAATAAATATTTCGGATATGACCAGAAGGATAAACCAAAGACCGTATGAACGGAAAGTGTAATCTCATGCACCTTCGTTTCGTGCTTACTGGCGACTCATCAGTAGGAGCAGGTATTACGCCCTTTAACCACTGTATATTTTGGTGATGCATGTTTGAAAATTGTGCGGGATTATCTCCTGCACGAATCAGTAAACCTGCAGTAGTGAAGCTAATTTCAAATAAAGTCTCCGACAAGGTGACTTCAAAGCCAACTCTATACAGGCTCCTACTGATGATTCGCTAGTAAGCATGAAACGAATTTATACATAAGTGAAGAACTTCTGTTCATTCTCAATTTGGTATATCACTCTGTTACTTTTTTGACAATATTGTTGGTTGCTTTAGCATTCTCTGCAATTATGAAGATATAACTAATCGACATTCCGCTATACGAGAATAGAACAGCTATTCTAATCAATTTCAGCAAATTTAATTATGATCAATTAAATCAGAATGTCATTTATTAAGGCACTTGTATATATAATTGAATAATCTAAATATAGTTTAGCATAAAATAAATGTTGCATAATATAGCAAATTATAAACCAAAACATCGGTAAAATGGACATAGTTTTTGTAACTGGATATTTCTTTACATATAGTTATGTGGGTCTTTTTAAATGCACGCATGTATGTATGTATGTAGTTAATTTTAGGTCTGGGTAATGCTCAGTTTGTTTCCCATCTTTCTCTGGTGGTAATGGATAAAAGATAAAATGCGTTCGAATGTGAAAATTATGAAGTTTCTATGCTAGAATATAAATCAATGAATATATCAAATTCGTGATCAAAATTTCGATACAAATTGGTCATTATATCATCTGTTAATATTGTAAAAATAGAGAATTTAAAAAAATATATCTATATTAAATCGATTTAAATTATGGTTACGTTAAATTTTGAAGACCGCTCACTTTGGCATGCCAACTTAAATTCTGTGCAAATTTTATTTGAATAGGGATGTTCCCTTCAGTTGCTTTGCTATCTTGGTTAATTTTAGTCAAATCGGCTTCGTTTTCTTCGACATTGAACTTTATGCTTATAATTTTTCTCCCTTTTTGGACATGTGTAACCTTTCGCAAAATGTCAGAGCCAAAGTATTAGTATTGTCTGACGTGTGCAGACATTTAGGCCTCGTCTTTCTTGGCAGTTAAACGCTCAAACATTATTATCACACATGACACACACACACACACACACACACACACAAATATATAAACACAAAAATGCAGATGCAAAGATGTGTAAACATCATTTTACTTTTGTCGTAAGTGAATTATCGAAACTTGAAATCGGTAACTGCTTTTACCGATCTATTGAATGCTTTAATGTCTATTAAACCTGAAAATATCTCATGGTATTCTTATTGCCGATTTATGACTGAGAAATGAGCTTCATTGTTTATATTGTGATAGCTATATAATTTGAAATTAACTATATATCGAACATAAAAAATATTCACAAAAAACTGTACTTTCATCTATTTAATTTCTATGTATTCTTTCTTCTCATAATGAATAGTTAGAGACTTTTTCTTTTATAAAATATAAACAGCAAAATTTATAAGTATGACCATTAAATAATTAAAAGTATGTTTTCTGTGGATAGATGGAACGGTTGGTTTCATGAATTTCTACCAGAGACACTATATTTTGTCATTTGTAAATGTCGTGGTTCCTTATTTTATTTGGTGAATGAGAACTAGTCTGTTTTGAGTTTCATTTGCATTTATTTTCTGCAGGCTTATACATGTTTTGTGGATAATTGAACACGTAATAAACCCCAACCACTTTCGTATGAGTGCTGTAGTTAAATAGAAATAAAACTCAAAATCAATTTAGTTCTCACGAACAAAATTAGATGGCACATAATGATATCTATAACCGAAGAAATGTACTGTTGTTGTTAGGCTAACATGAGATAAATCGGCTATAATTTCAAAATAATCAAATCTTGATGAATCAAGTGTATTTGCCATAAAGAATATTGAATAACGTATAACGGCAGGGTGTTGATAATTAAAGTATTCGGTATAAATAAACTACTGTAATTAAACGGCGATAATTTCTTTTTTCCTTAAAAGGTACTCCTCATTAGTCTTCCAAAATAGCACGGCCAGGATTTTACCTCAGAATTATTTAGTTCAGATTCTTGAAACTCATATTTTAAGCTGTTTTTTTTTGCTTCAAATAAGTGTTTAGATGTGTTAATTTTAAATATCCGAAGAGAAAAAAATAAAAAAATATCGGTAATATCGGACAAAATTATTTTTATCTTTTCACATGGTATAAGTAATTTGAATTTTATGAAAGCTCGCATTCGAAAACTGAACAAATTATTTTTCGACCAATGAATTTGCTACGTTAAACTTGATATCAAATAATTCATTCACAAGTATTTCTAAGCGCAGTAAAATATTTATACGTCATCATTCGCAACAAATATACGTGATTATTTCTTTATAGAATATATATATCTTAAATAAAATTAACTATGACGAGATTGTTTCAATAAAGCAAGTAGTCCACAGATTTAACAAAATGGCGAAACTTGTGTTTATTTGACCTTAGAGAAAATGTGCAAACCAAATTTTTGTCGAGCACGATTTCTGAATATATGATGGGTGAGGTCTACTGCTCTAGAGTTTTAAAGAAGCTATATACATCGCTGTTTGATCACCAAATTAATTCAGAGCTCATATGTTTAGTAAAAAGCACACCAGCACCAGTAAATGACGGCTATTTTATTACCTTGTGTTGCTAACACAACAGGTGTAGTTTACACTTCAGCATTGCAGTCTTGATTCAAATAATTTCCGGCTGTTAGTTTGTCTAAGGTACCAAATTTATGCCTATATAGAACACCTATTTCTTCATAATAATATATAATTTCTTTTTATTTTGCGCCAAAAGTAATTACCGACCCTGAGCTTTTCTACAATTGCAGAGAACGCTGAATGTACTGTATCATTTAATGAACCCTCCCGTAGTAATAGCCACCTTTGAGTCTAAGAACGAACCAAGGGTCCTATATAGGGCTGACATTAATTCAACCGAAAGTCCTCGCAGAAGCGCACGTATTAGGATGAAGCTGTCAGCAAAATGATGGAAGCAGACGTCGAGCTGAATTGAACATAAAATTAATAATATATGTAAAATTGTTTTACTAAATCGATGTTCTTCTATCGAGCAAAATCCAATATATACTTGATTAAAAATAAAGCATGTGTGGGAAATTTACAAATGACTTCTTATGGTTTGGAAACGTTGATTCAAGGACTGAACGCACAAATGAACAATTTCACTGCAGAATATAGTATAATTAAGTCTCGTCTGGATGATACATTGATAATAAATACTGATGGAATCCGCTTAAACAACCCAACCAATATAAATAGACACAGCACCTCCATTATTGACTCGGAATCCATTGGTTACACTTATTTTGTTTAGCTGGTTTCTAGGGAATTTCTACATGTGTCCACTTTCAAAATATATATAGCAAAATATCTTTTATTACTCGATAGTTATAACATATTAAGTTTCTTCATTTATTAATATTTTACGCTTCTAGCTTTTGGAGATGCTTAATTTTATTACCCAGACTATATGAACAATTTTCTGCAAACCTCCGTGAATACTATGTACGTTTTGATAAATAAACGTAATTCTTTACTATATTGTGTTAAAAAATAGTCATAAATTAGTAAAATGCACATTGTTTCTAATATTCTCTATGATTACTACATACATGAGATCCTAAATAATACATTTAAAAAAAGACAAATTTGATAGAATTTTGAATGTCCTTCTGGTGTAAAATTATCAATAGATTAAATTTCCTTAATTATGTAATACAATTAAACAATCAATTATTGCGCAGTTGGTGGTAACAATTATTTAAATAAAATTTGCTAGCTTGAAGTAAACACCAATTCCATTGTATTTAACCAGTCGTCAAACAAAATATCAAAACTGCTGCCAGGTTGCAGTCGTACTCTGTCGATGATCATGAAAGGTCGAAACACCTCATTGAGTGCGGCTGACGGTAAATTTGCTATGTCGTTTGACGACTGGTTAAATACATTGGGATTGGTGTTTATTTCCTGAATTATGTTATGTTTCCTCATTACAAACGCTTTATTAGTAGATGATTTCTGTGCAGTCAATATTTATTAGATTGAATAGCATATATTAACCTGTGAGAACCTGCTGCACTAGCTCTTGAATGCATATAAATTGTGTGTCTAAACTTCTAGTTAATTTCCGTAGTCGTGAGACAACCAGGTGGTGATATATGAGATATGATTACCGATGTTCAGTATCCCGTCGTAAGCTGTGAACAAATTTAACTTTGTGGTTTTTGAAACTAACATGTATGTGTTCATATATTATACCTTGAATACTTTTGAACATATTCGTTCGAATATAATCAGGAAGGTATGCTAGAACCAGCATAACTAAATTGTGTAACCATATGCACACTTGCGTTTTGTGCTTAGTTGCGACATATTAGTAAAAGCCAGTCGTAGACCCTAAACCCGTTAAATATTCTGTCAAGTAATGTGGGACAGTAAAGCAGAGCAATTTCTTATAAAAATATTTATTGAAGCATAGATAGTGCACAATTAGTATGTAGATTTTATCAATGCGATTCCCACGCCAACTCAGTATATACAATATATACTAAATTAGAAAAGAGCACGAAGAAAATGATGAAGGAGATAGGCTTAATTTTACCAAAGTCAACAATAACAAACATTTTTATCGACTACTACTTTAGTAAAGGCTTCATACTCTAAAATCAAAAGGGGTTAGTAATCACACTTATTTTATAATTATGATATAAATCAATTAATTAAATAGTAATTATATTTTCTTATTGGTGGTGGTCCAACAAATGAATTTATATATTAGATACAGTCCTAAGGACAGCTAGGGACGGATGAAATGTGTCAGTTTGTATAACAGATGCGGCGGGAGATTGAATTCTTTACCTAATCTAACATACACTTACCTAGTTCTTGCACAGGCAACTAGTATGTAACAAATATTAGCCGCACAATTTTTATCCTAACATTTAACTGATCTGTGTTCTGACTAACACAGTCTGAGTTCCTTGAATGAAAACTGGATTTTTTGCGAAACTGGATTAATTCAAATTACCTGATCTGCGTTTTGACTAACACAGCTTTCATTGTTCCAGTAGTTTTCTTTTTTTTAAAGTTATTTCGGCTACCTTTATCGGTAGCCTTCTTCAGTTGGTCCATCCTCACAAGTTTAACAAATGAAACTTGCTTCATTAGTTTCATTTGTTAAACTTGTGAGGATGGACCAACTGAAGAAGGCTACCGATAAATACGTAAATTAGAAAAAAGCGCAAACTTCGTGTAACGCACAGCTTCGGTTGCGTAGGGAATGAGTTCCGGACACTGAAATAAATGTTCGGGTTTCAAATAGCAGTCGCATTAATTCAGTCTAATACTGGTGAGTGTCTATTACAGCGTAACCGATCTAATAAATGAGATTCATTTGCTATTTGAAGCTAGTTTGAGCTCATATCGAAAAAAATATATTCCTAGATAGTAAGTAAATTCATCATATTTTAAATATGAAAAAGAAGAATCGTAATGCATGGAATAAATTTTAATTAAAACCATCACTTATACCAGTATATAGAACCAATATTCTGGATCCGATAGTGATATTTTCGCTTTTCAAATCATAAGTTGACATTTGTCGTAACCCATCACATCTTAGCTATACCTATTTTGCAATTATTCATTGTGGACTAATTCTTTGTTGTAAAGCCACATAATGTTACATTGCTTCCATTTTGGATTTGTGTGCAGTTACTGGACGTGTCGTGCTTCGAGAAACGTCCGTTTGTTTCAAAGATTTCTTCGTGATGTTTCTTTTTTAATCCAGCCTGACATCTATTTGAACTACCTGATCTGTGTTTTTGATAACACAGGCTGAGTTCCAGTTGCTTCGTTCCATGAAGATATTTCAGCAGATTTAAGCGGCTGCCATTTCATTTTTCCCATCATCACAAGTATAAAAATACAAACAAATGAAGCAAGTGCCATATTTCAACTAGCCACATCATTTAAAAATCATACTGACATATCACTATATAGGTGATCGCCACGTGTTTGTCTGTCCATTATTGCTATGTTCATCAAACATAGAGAAACTAGAGTGGCTGAGCACGAATTTACCATTTGCATGCTTTAGACTAATGTTTTATACTCACCGTGTGAAATGATGTAAATAAATTCGCCATCACATTATTGGGTGGGAAACTCGATAAATCAGATATACCCTTCAAAGCCGCATGCTATGCTAAGTAATAAAATTAGAAATCAGACGAGACATACACGTGTGAAATTTCATTCAAAACACTAAAGTTGTAATTAGGTTTGGCTTGTTTAATAACAGAAGTTTTTCATCATTAAATAGGCGCGTGTCACGCATATGCCTGTATGCGTGCATAAATAATTTTAAACAATGCTGCTAAATATAATTAATGCGTGTGTACATCCATTTAAAGGAAGCTGCAGTCAATATGTATTAATCTACCCGTTGAATGCGTCAGACTAATTATTTTATTCTTAACGAATGAAATGTTGTATTACCAGAGTGATCTCAGTAGATAGGTGGACTGAGTGATATATTCAGGGCTATTGGTTATCCTCTTAATTTAATTGAAACAACAATAATGGATGTCATGAGAAAATTTAATTCTAATTTTTGGTACATAAAAGCTAATAGAGGGAAGGTATTTCGTGAGTTTATGGTACATAAAAAAACAGCCGCATGAAGCCAGACAAAGCTACAGGTGTAGTGTTAATGAATTCTATTGACTATACTCAAGCCACGTTACAAATTCGTAATGAAAACACAAAATTTAAAGGTGAAGAGGCACAACGCGATGCCGCAACATAATTAGAAAATTACATATAGAAATTTGTAATACGAATAAATTTGCAGTTCTATACAAGGCAAAATCGACAAAATGCTTCTGGCTGTTGAAACTATCGAATTTAATAAGCTTAATTCCGATTTAAAAGTATAGAGATAAGGCCATGTTATGAAACAAAATGGTGAAAAACTCACGGAAGCTGTGTTGCCAATATGGTAATGCTAATGAGCTATTTCTTGATTAAACAATAACTTAATTCCCGCTTAAATAAATATCTAGTGAATTTAAGTCCATTCACATCCTATCACATCTAACACTAAAGAAAAAAAATTATCAATCGGTGAACATGTTTTTTAAATAAAATTAAACCATGGCGGATTTTCATGTAATCATAAAGAAATGAAAGATTAATTCATATAGCTTAAGATGGTGGATGTAATATCAAATCTTGTGGGAAAAATATAAAAATATAAATATTCTTGTTTATGGAAAATTGCCTGGAAGATTTTAAGTATTACAAAACTTGTGCGTAAATTATTATCATTTCCTTCATGCTTTTATCCATGTCGATGTAAACGTTTTTTCTCTTAATATGTACATATTTGTTACAGTGAATACATTATAAAATCAAGAAATAACAGTAATTAATTACCATTTATCCAATGCGCGGCAGGGTTGTTCAGTTGCAAGAGACCCAGGCTCCAAATCAGTCATACCCATGCTCGAGCCCTGTCAGAGATAAATTCTGGACAATATGATGAGTTCCCAATAAGGACGAAACCGGTCAACTGGATGAATTGCCTTTTTTACATTTACATAATGCTCTGTTTATACTGAAAAATGGATATATATATATATATATATATATAAAATGGGATTAGTGTTTATATCAAGATCGCAACCTTGATTTAAATAATTGTTTCTGAGTTTGGCTGGCTTGTTCCTCTAGTAATTGCACATTTTGTGTGGATGGAATAATTAATCGCCAATCTTGATGTAAATAATACGGTGCTGATAAGAATAATAAAGATCTCGTTGGTATAGATGCCACTACTTCCATTTTTTACATTCATTGAGAATGGTTGATGCCAATTACTTATCGAATTGTAGAATTTTATGGGATGACGAAATATTATATATAAATATATCAGAATTAAAAAAAACATTACATCAGATAGCCAAAGACAGTTGGTCCTGTAGACCGATTTCGCCATTACGGGGAATTCATCAAGTATTTTCTCGGGGCATCATTACTTCCTATTCTCCAATTTTACGACTGCGAAACCCAAGTGGCGCACTGCAAACAATTTTTAATCATATACAAATTTATTTTATTTGACCAGGTCTGCTCCCTTATGATGCGTCTATAGCATCACATTCGAAAAAATTATACAACTGACTGTTCTCAATACGTCACTTCAGAGTTGAAATGAGCCCTTCTACCTTTATAACTAAATATAATTTAACTTTCCTAGGTGCCATGATGTCTATGAATAGTGAAAAAAATGGAGTAGCCAATTGAAACTTTAGTTCGATAGTGATAGAATATAGGCTTTGCCTGAAGGAAAGTAAATCAACAACACCACAAAGTGGTGCATAACTCAAACTTGCATGTAGTGCACAGTTTGGGTCACGCAGTGAATGAGTAGAAAATTGCTAAACCAAATTCGCCAAAGTTCGAATCCCGGTGACGGCAGTTCGTACAAATATTTAATTTATATTTAATAAGAAACTAACCGGTCAACTTATGCAATAAATATGCAATAAATAGTTTTTAGCGTCAACATTTTTGTAATAAAATACTCCTAGTATATATTGCATATATAAAATGAAAGTATTATGGCAGGATATTAATTTGCACAGACACACACACGCATATATATATATATATATATATATATATATATATATATATATATATATATTAGGGCCCATTAAGGCTAAAACCAGTCTACTTGATTAATTGAATTTGCTATCGAATGGAATTTTTAGTATATATGGATTATATATATATATATATATATATATATATATATATATATATATATATATATATATATACTTGTTCCATAAATTGGGTTCACATATTGCTTGTACAAAGTGTAAGTTAAGTTTATCGCGTTATGCAAATCAATTTAACGGCTAAGTTTGTGTGCATGCTAGGGCAAATTTGCAAGAGATTTCAACTTAGTAAATAGCCAATAATTGAACGCACATTGATTGCGCGGGTGTTGATAAGAACCCTTTAAATCATATTTGCGGCCATGAAATAAACACCAACCACATCGTATTTAATCAATCGTCGAACAACTTTGCAAAACTGACGGTCTTTTTGCTATGATGTGCCACTGGTTAAATATAATTAGATTGGTGTTTATATCAAGCTCGTAAACATAATTTAAATAAATAATCAATAAGTTAAGAATTCGTCAATTTTGGTCATTAAAAAGCATTTAGTTTTTTTATCTGGATATGTATCGAATCGTAACTACTACTATTAATAAAGTATTATTATTTCGGTATTTCTTGGTTAGAACCAAAAAATTCTTCTGAATATTGTATCATATTATTCATGAAATAACGAATCATTTCCAATCCTCAACATTACATCCTCAACAAATTATGCCATAATGAGCGGTCAATTTAGATCACGCTCATAGTAATTGGCAGATTGGTAAAATTAATTTCAGCATACGTAGGAATGTGAGCTCACCAGAGATATTAAATTCTATGTTATAGATTTAATTTTAATATAGAACAACCAAAATTTCTCTACGTTTTATGCTTTAATTTAATACTAAGATGAATGGATTTGCAATTTTGAAATGATTAATACTCATGCGTCATCAGATGAGCATAAAAAATGTATATGGGTCACAATTTAAAAAAAAAGACACGTAACACGATTTTAAATATTCAGTATTTACTGGATTGTTCAAAAGATCATATATATCTTACTATTAAATTTAACAAAAACGTTCCCAACTTCTTTTCATTTTCTACCTATCGCTAAGTAATTTGTCGATAACTATGGGGCATTCGTAGTTGATTGATTTATGTAAGAAGGTTATTTAATGCAACTGGAATGCGATGGTTATAATCACACGATAATAAATTTGTTGGCAATAAAAGTCATTTTAACACAGACTTCGAAGAGAACGACGAAAGAACGATAGACTGATGCACCTTCATTCGCGTATATGTTACCAACAACGAGAGTCTAATACATTTAAACAATAATTTATTGCGTGGATGGTGGCAACAATAATTTAAATCAAGTCTGCGGGCATCAATCAAACACCTATCCCATTTTATTTAACTAGTCATCGAACAGCATAAAAGTGCGTGATACTGGCGATAGTTTTTCTATGTTGTTCGACGACAGGTTAAATACACTGGGATTGGTGCTTAATTCATGCTCGCAAACAAGAGTCCAAGTCTACATTACTCTAGCTAATGTTGCTTAGAGGCCTCATTTTGCAGCCGCAGTGGTTGAAGTTACCAAAATCTCTATGAAGATTTGACAACCAAAAAAATCATTCTTACTTACATTTAGACATGTCGGATAAAACTAGACAATTATATGTAAGCTACAATGCGGAAAATTACAAATGCAGCTCATCTAAATTGCCTTAGAAAAAGCTCGACGCGTATTAATACAGTATGAAATCACATTTACATTTTGTATAATTAATGTACTACGAGAATTTGAATAATCAATTTTTGGACATTGTTCAAAATCAGTAAGGAAACGTTTTGGTAATGTGAAAATTGAAAATAACAACGAAGTTAATGGGCTAATGATTGTAATTGATTGTTTCAAAATATCAGATGCTAAACCACACAAATATAGTTTATCATGAAATATTCTCTACCTGAATGTTCGAACGTAAAACCAATAGAAAATGATCTGAAAAAGGTTTTTGCGAAGGCATATACAGAACACCAGAAATAGCACTATTGCTAATCCATTAGTATGTAAATCAATTGCTTTAGTCTAACTTTAAAACATGTGTAAACCTGTCACGCGCATTAATTAAAATAATTATAAATTGGACGACTGAATCGGTGTTTGCGTTTCTTTAGTGTGAATTTGGTTGTACTTATCCCCGTAATGCTGCTAATCCTTGGAT
This sequence comes from Eudiplozoon nipponicum, assembly GCA_029291075.1. Lineage (NCBI taxonomy): Eukaryota > Metazoa > Platyhelminthes > Monogenea > Mazocraeidea > Diplozoidae > Eudiplozoon > Eudiplozoon nipponicum. Next base: position 64,716 of record JAQBSW010002936.1, read on the forward strand.
TATATTGTAAACTTCACTTGAACACTAATCTGCACAAATTAATTTCAGTGTGCACATAGAAAAACGGAATAATCCTCATTTTAGTAAATTTTGTGTACTTTAACACTGATAATTATGCCACTAATTAAAATGAACATGATCTGATGATGGTTTTTTGAGGTGCATTCGTATAATTTTATAGAGATTTTGTGTAAATTAAAAGTAATTCTTTATTATTGCCATCGTGGAAAAAATACACGCACTTCCGTGTACGACGCGTCATAGAAAGTTAAAGCATATTCAACTTGCCTCACATAAAAACATCATGAAGAATGAGGAATTTGTGCATATTTCATCATGATAAAAGCGTTCAATCTCGTGTGCGCCTATCCTTTATGCATGTTCGGTATTCCCTGTTACACGAGGGAACTAAATTTCTAACACAAAACGTTGGGCAAAATCATGGTTAAATCTCCATGAAAAATTTATGTTCAGGCCTTGGTTGGATACCAACGTAGAAGTGCAGCTCTGATAGTTATTAGTCACTTGCATTCGTTGGTATTATTTGTTTCAATCAAAGTAATTACTTGAGTTTATTACGCATGAAAACTGTGCCACTTAAATTAAAACACAATCAAGCATTACGTGAATGTCATTCGTATATAATTCATTTAACAGCATAACTAGATTTAAATAGAAATGATTAAATCTGCTTCTATTGCAATGCATTAAATCGAGAAAAATTAGAATTTAGGCTAGGACAAAGAATTTTTTATATACCCTAAGTTCACTTACGTAGTTTTGGAGAAGTCCTCACACCAACTCATTTTAGAATACAATCCCAATCTAAATAGTATTTTGAAAAGTAAGGCGAAGAGCATGTAATGACGCGAGTCAAAGGTGGCATTATTTTAGTTTATTTTATCACTACATGCATATTTGAACGTGCTTTCTTAACTCTAATTGTTAAATTTAATATAATTTGCCTGATTTTCGTTTTCTCATTACATAATTTCTTAAAATATTTTGATTCTTTTATCCAAATTCCCCAATATGGAAATTTTTTATTCAAAAAAGTTTTCAGGAACATGCTTCTTCTATCAATCAGATCTTTTAATAGAATGACTAGCCAGATTTCTCCTACTTCGTAAGCAAAAATCAGATTTAGACTGATAAAATAAAAAGGTGTTGATTGTTATAACGGAAAAAATTTATTTAAAGAGCTATTTAAAGATAATTGGCAACGTCAAGTTATAACGACTTTTTAATTGCTAAATTCGATAACTTCGTGTATCTTGTCTAACATTAATAAAATAAACATTCTTCCATATTAATAATCAAGCTCGTTAACTCAAAATTTAGAAGAAAATACCAACAAAACTTCCTATGTATAATATGGTCCTTAAGACGGTTGAAAGTCCTGCTTTTTTAAAGTGCACAACTTATAAAAGAATTTGAAATCACCAAATGTTCAATTACGTTGCTGAATAAAATTCACAGTTCAATAATTTCTTTATGAATTATTTGCTTAATCTATTATATTTGTTTTCTAAAATATCGATCATACAAATATATGAATTTTGTTTTTTTTACTGATGCCTATTTTATTATTCTATCCCATTTTGACGAACTATTTCTTTCATTATTATTTCCCGATAAAATTCTACTTTCCATACAGAATTTAATACTATTTTCGATGACTATGATGAAAAGTGTATTCGAGGATTCCAAATGCAATCGTTAGTAAATGATCAATTGAACTTTATTTGTTTTATTATCTACATAGTCACTCCTTTCTGGTATATTAAGTTGTGGAATTTCTATTCACATCTTTGCCACATTACCCAAATATTGGTTTATAACCTTTTATGCGACTGACATAATAATTAAAGTTACTGGCAGTTAATTTTAAAATTTGAATGCTAATTTAGTACTTCTTGGGTAGAAATATGCAATTTGATAACGACAGCCAAAAATTAAAATTAACAAACTAGCTCAAAATGTCTTTTATCAGGACATTTATACTAAAGTTATTTGTATCACTGAACATTGAGCTAATAAATTGTTTATACGCATGTGTATCGTCATGCTTAACGGTCAGTAAAAACAAATCGTATATATATATATATATAAATATATATATATATATATATATATATATATATATATATATATATATATATGAACGAACAATATAATGTTATGAACACATACGTTGTAATGCGATTTCAAAGCTAACGCACAATATATAATATATAACGAGTGTGTGAAGGGTACCGAACAAATTGCTATCGTTTTTTGCTAAAATATATCTGATTCGGTATTAGGTAATGCATACCTAATAACAAATCAGTTCAAACATGACCCTAATTACATACCAAAGTCAGCATGAACGAAAAGTATAATCTTTTCGTGACTAACTGCCAAATCAGTTGTATAACATTTATGCTTTTAATATTAAATTAAGTAAGACTTTATAAATTTTGATATAAAATAAGCACTTTGAATGTAATTTATACTATAAAAAATTAATAAAATAAAATTGGGTCTTTATTAAATTAAAATTATTTTATAGTACCCTTCACATGTGCAAAAACAAAAATAAATTTTATCAGATGCGCTTTGTTGAAACTTTGAAGCAATGTTCGTGATTGCGATCTGTTCTTAAGGACAAAGAAAATATCATCCACGTACCGTATATATTGAGCAAATTTACTTATGTCACTGGTTAATGATGTGTTCTCTAGATGCCATAAAAAAATCTCTGCCAACACTGGAGATAAGAGGCTCCCCATTTCCACACCATCAGTTTGTTTATAGATGCTTCCATTAAAACGGAACCGTACATCTTTCGTACATAATAAGATAAGCTTGCGTAGAGTGTGACCCGGCACCGGTGATGGTAATATATCGTGTTCTACCGCTTTGACTATAATTTCAATGGTTTCATCAATTGGAACATTTGTAAACAAAGATACCATAATCTTGTTTTTAACATTTATATCTTGAATTTTGTTTACAAACTCTAACGCATCGGTAACCGAATAATTACCTAGTAGTTTATGCAATGGTTCAAGTGTACGAACTAACCATTCAGCTAGTGCATGAAACGGAGAATTGACCATTGATAAAATTGGCCTCATAGGACAATCATTTTTGAGTGTTTTTTAGTAATCCGTACTTTGTTGGCGTAGATGATCAAACTGGCTTGAGATTCTGTGCAGTGGCCTTATCAATTAAACCGGCATCTCTCAAGATCTTAATTTCATTTATAACTTTGCGCTCTACTTTATCTATTTCATCTGATTTATCGTCTAGACGCGTGAATTTTTTATTGTCATTCAACACGTTTTCTATCTTATGTAGGTAGTCAGATTTGTCCATTATAAAATCGCTCTTGCCTTTATCAGCGCGTAATATTTTGATGTCTGCATTTCTGCTGATACCTGTTAAAATTTCTTTTTGTTTTTCACATAGGAAGGGTAATATGAAGTTTATTAAGGCTCGCATTTCGAATAAACTTTATTTATTATTTTACCTGCCTTAAAATTTAGCAAAAGATGCATAAGATAGTATATTTTACGACAGTTTCAGAAATTAACTGGATATTATAATTACATTTTAAAATTTAATTTCAATAATCATTAACAGCCTTGGAACAATAAAGACATGACAGCTCAAATTAATTTCTCAAATGATCAATTTCGTTGTAGTTGGATTTTAACAAATTGACAAATAATTTGAAATAAGTTAATGTGCTTGTTTTTTTATCGAAATTCCTTTCCACTATTTCCTGCCTTATTGCTAATATGTGCATTTAAAATCTGATTTAATTGCTTCGTTCTAGGTATAATGCAGTTACTATACTAGCCTTGACAATATTAACTCCCCAATGGATTATACCTGGTGCCAATTTTTTTTCATTTACCCTTGTATACATTGCATTGGCAGTTCACTAACCCACATTATCAATTAAATATTGGCAAAATGAAAAATAAATCAAATTATTCGTTTTGTATAGTAATTCCAGAATTTTTATCCGAAGTCATCGTATAATTCATATAACATCTGAATAGATTTAAACAATACTTGACTGCACGGATTGTGATAACAATTTAGTAAACACTGTTTGCGGGTTTGAGATCAGTCCAATCAATTTTTATCTAACCTGTCGCACAGCAGCAAAACTAACATCAGTAACACGTGCTAAATAAATGACTGGTAATCCAAGTCTATTAAACGATTATTGTTTGAGTGGGCGATGAAAATAATTAACAAAACCGAGGTCGCAAACTCGATGTAAACACCTATTAAATGATAAATAACTTTGTCAGAGGCTGACTTGCTTACGTTCAAGGCCTGTCCACGGAAAATTCTAAAAAATACTTGAAACGTTCGCAATAAGGACGGAACTGGTCTACTGAATGAATTGCCCTTTCTACACTGTTCGATGCTTAGTTTGTGCTGATATATATATATATATATATATATATATATATATATATATAAATATAGTTGGATTTGTATTTTTATCGTGTTCACAACTTAATTAATAATTCAAGTCTATTTGCAGAAATCTCAGTTCAAATCATATGTATTTTATTGCGTTCTGAAAGCAAGAACTGACAAGGCTTTTTGAATTGCTAAAAATAGCAATTTTAATTTTGATTCACTACAGCTACAAAAGCGCTATTCGAGCATAAATTACACATTCCATAAACATTGTATAGTGCATGAGTATACATTCTATTTTTATATAACTAAATATGGAATTAAGCAGATCAGATAAGAAAGTACTAACGAGAAGCAAATATTCCGCAAAAAAATGATCTGTCGTGACATTTTTCAGTAATTATTTATTTTTACACATATTTACCGGCTTAAGTCTTAACTGAAAATTTATACTAAATAAACGCTCGTTGAATGCCATGATTAACAATTTCTTTTGCAGCTTTTAAGGATAAGAAAAAGATAATCATCCAGATATTTTTATAACATAATAATCTAGGATTACTGTACGATGAATAATTAAGCAATTTTGTATAAAGTAGGGATACGGCTAAGATTGATGATTTTACCTCAACGGCCAAATTGAACAACAAGATTAATTTTGCTTTAATGTTTACAAACTAAGAATATCTGGCTGGATTTAGACACGCAATAAAAGATGACATTTCTTAATATGATTGCGATTTAATTTAATTTCTTACCGTTAACATTTAATTTTAACTCCGCTGTTCTTTCATATCTAATTGGCAACCAGCTCTGATTGCAAATTACACATTGAGCTGAATGCTTTCTGATCTCTTCATGTACATCTATTGCTTAATTCTGTGAATTTGTGTTTCTTTATCGAATCCTGGTTTAATTTTTCGCTTTCTTTTTGTTTATTCAATAAACAGTGCTTGTTTTTTGTTCAGGATTTTAAAATTATTCTAAATTTAACCTAATCTACTTTTTTAATAATTTTGCACAATTCAGCTTAAGGCAACACGCACATTTTGTAGGAAAGCGACCTCATATTTCGTGTCCTTTGTGCGACTAAAAGCATATAAAATTTTTAAACAAATTAACGCGGTTATGCGCACTTCCTGTGCTATCCTGATTCGTGAATACAGAAATTTTCACCTTGGATTGCTTAATTAGCTATTTCTTAAATGACTACCTTTATACTTTATTCTGTAATCGGTTAGATCTGTAGAAATGAAGCCTATTCTTATCTTGATTATCTTAATTTGTTTTTCTCGGAAACACAAAACTAAAAATGAATGAAATTAGTGATAAGTTGGTTTTTCAGAAATAAAATCTCGCTGAAATAATGTTAATAGATATGCCATTTACGATCTTAATTTATGACCGAAAACGAAATTTAATCGTTAGATCGACGTAGTATTTTAAGTTTTAAACAAAAATTTATTCAAGCGAATTTATTCATAAAAATAATTATAATGTAGCTTTTCAGGTTAAAATGATCACCGATTTGAAATATATTCTAACAATCTCAAAGAAGATTTCAACAAAAGCTCAGCATTTATAATTATAGTCTAATGCTGACAGTTAATAGAAATAAAAAATTTTGGTAAAATATTAACATCTAGAAACATAGTGCTGTTTCTATTATTGAGAATCAAGTTAAAAGCAATAATTGTTTTAAATGATTTCCAAATGTTTCCAATGAAAAGATAAATGTTTCATAGTAATTTAAAAATAAGTTTTGTTTTACATTAATCTAGTGGCATATGGATAACACCTCGATTCTGTGTCTCTTTAAGCTGCATACTTACTCACATAAATAGATGCATAAATTACACTAAAATACATACAGGCAGCCAAAGAATAATATATACATATATAAAACCACTCATACATAAATTTAGATATTCAAACTCAAACAAGTACAAACATTCATATATATAATGATAAAAACATGCACACAAATTTATAAGCAAAACTGAAAAATATATGCGTATATATACAGACATACATATATTCAGCATAAATACATATATACATACACATATATAAAAAAACATAGAACCATAGATAAACGCAAACTTACTTATATAATGACACAAAAAATATCCAAATACAAAAAATACATCCATATACGCAAAGATAAATAAACAAGCATAGGTACATGCATGCATATATATGCATGCATACATAAGATTTTACGAACGTTATTACAAACATATAAGTAAAAATACATTCATTAATAAATACATACATACATGTATGCATACATACATACATACATACATACATAAATAAATTAAAACATAAATACATATATAAATACATGCATACATTCATACATGCATACATACATACACAAAAACGTAAATACACATACATACATACATACATACATAAATACATACATACATACATACATACATACATACATGCATACCCACATACATACATACATACATACATACATACATACATACATACATACATACATACATACATACATACATACATACATACATACATACATACATACATACATACATACATACATACATATACATACATACATACATACATACATACATACATACATACATACATACATACATACATACATACATACATAAATACATACGTACATACATATATGAATCCATACATCAAAGCATATTTTCATACATACATAAATACATATATACCTACATACATAAATTCATAAATGCATACATACCTAGGCAAATTAATTCTGTGTTATAATTCTTTCGCTTTAAAGTAATCTGGCCCGTAGCCATATAAATTCCGGCCTGCCGACTGGCGGACACAAGCTAGTCAACCCGGGCATGGTAAGATGAACCTTGCCGGATATACAGAGACACAGCCATCATCTCATTTTATGTGAGGCCTCGAGTTTGGTCTAACTGTGCAGTAACTTTTATTATTAAATGTGTTTGAGGGAATGAGAGCAAGCGTGCTAGACGCGAAGGGCAAGTTTCAGCTGCTGAAGTAAACTTTGGCTACTGGCATCCGAGCAGACAAGGCTCATCAGCCTTGGTTGGCATACTAATTAGCAGAAGGAAAAATCTGAACACAAACCATCCTCATTAGGAATGGACCACTTAGTGTTCCTTTAGAGTCAACATTTAACCATGAACAATACGAATTACAATGTTCGCTTTTTATGGTTATATGGCATTGAAATATTAGTCGATTTTGGCTTTTGTTTGGCTGTGCATGATGAGGACCTTAAAATGGTTTCTACAGCATTTCTCGTGTATATTCTAGATTTTCAATTTTATGCTTAGAAACGGATTGATACGTCTACCTCGTTTATATGATGCAGCAGCGTATTTTTACCTGCATTTACTCAAATTAACAACGGTGTACCATCAAAAACTTTGTACGCATGTCTGTGTTCGATTGATAACATTTTTCAAACGTGTTATTTGCAGGTAGTACATAAATATCACCACTCTTTTCCGATTGCGTGGAATTTGAACATTTGAACTTTCCTTTTTTTAAACCTTTGCCATCCAAAGTAATATCATTGTTGTTGAGCGCTTTTTCTATGCATTTTTATCATGTATTAAATGTTTTATTGCACTCTGTTAAACTTTCATGCTTAACTTCCACGTGTCACATAACTTTATCTAAAGCCGTCGATTAAGCGTATTATAGTTATTCTATGTTATGAAGTTTTACTTCTTTTCGACCTATTTGTTGTATTCTCTTTGATGTAATGCTTAAATGATATTGTTCATTGCGCAGCACTGTCATCCTTCATGTCGTTTCCGCAGTAGTCTATTGCGGGAAAATTGATAACAGTCATATTTCAGTAAAATCGTGATCCTTTAAATTTCCAGTAGCACAGTTTTTCTTGTGCCTTGATGGATGGGTCTCAATGGTCCCGTCAGTCTGAGACCATCCATAATTAATTTTTCTGAAAATACTGTTGAATCAAGTTTTTCCGATTTCTTTCCAATTTATTATAATCAAGGTTGCGGTCTTGATATAAACACCTGACCTATTAATTACTTACATATGTCAGTATAAACTTAGAATTGTATAGTGTAGAAAAGGCAATTCATCCAGTAGACCAGTTTCGTCCTTATTGGGGACTCATCAAGTACTGGCCAGAATTTGCCGCGGACAGGATACGAACCTGGGCACGTCTGCTTCGGAATCTGGTGCTCTAACCACTGAGCTATCCTGCCGCACACTACACTACACACAATTTTCAGTTATATACTAACTAATGTAACTTGGTTAGTCAATTTTCCCTTTAGGTGGAGCTCATATGGCATCCATTTAGACCCAAAGTTCCAACTAACCATGCCCAATCTGTCATTACTGAACAGACACCACATTACATGGGGAAGTGGTATTGAAATGAACATTTATATAATTAAACGAACATTGGTTGCGCGGGTGGTGATAACAATTATTATAATCAAGGTTGCGGTCTTGATATAAACACCTGACCCATTAATTACTTACATATGTCAGTATAAACTAAGAATTGTATAGTGTAGAAAAGGCAATTCATCCAGTAGACCGGTTTCGTCCTTATTGGGGACTCATCAAGTACTGGCCAGAATTTGCCGCGGACAGGACTCGAACCTGGGCACGTCTGCTTCGGAATTTGGTGCTCTAACCACTGAGCCATCCTGCAGTACACTAAACGGCACACAATTTTCAGTTATATACTAACTAATGTAATTTGGTTAGTCTATTTTTCCTTTAGGTGGAGCTCATATGGTATCCATTTAGACCCAACCCCAATCTGTCATTACTGAACAGACACCACACTACATGGGGAATTCGCTTCCAGACCGATCTTCGGGGTTGACGACAAACAGAAAATACAACTTATGGGAAACGTGATACCTTCATTCAAGGCAGATACATTTATATTTATTTTACTTCATAAAGTATTTTTGTTTGCCCCAATGTCCGGTCTTAATTACTTTTCTCCTATAGTCAAATGTATACACGAAAATATCCACACTCAAACACACAAATAGACCTATACAAACATATGTGTACACTAATCTAAACTGAAAATTACAGAATATATATAAACAAACCTTATGCATTGGTATATACTCTTATCCAAGATGTCAGGATTTTTCAGTTGCTTTTCCAAACGCGTAGAATGATCAATAATTTTTACATTTTTATTCCCGGTTTACTCAATCTCATCCTGTTTGCAATATGGTATGCTAGTATGGTTTCAACCTTATAGATGTGACTGGAAATGAAGCCCTGAAAATTTGGAAAAATATTCTTAAAACGTGATTCAACAACATTTTAAGGAAAACTAATTGTGAACGGCTTCAGAGTGACGGGATCAGTTAGAACCCACCAATCAAGGCATAGGACAAGCTGTGCACATTGAAATTAAAAATGAATCAAGATTTCTTTTATTTTAGTTAAAAATCGTTAAAATGTTTCAGTATAGACACTTTTATTAATCATTAATTTTCCAGCCACCTTCGCTGGCTTGATGAATCGACTTTTTTTTGCTGAATCTCTTTCAATCATTATAGAGGTTTTTTGCTGCAATGTTCTTGCATTTTGCAGAATCGAAATAAGTAGAGTTTTTAGATTTTTTAAATTTATTTCACTACAATTGGCATATTTTAAAAAATATTACGAAAGTGCCTATATTTGTTTTAATTTAAAATGACCTACTTCTGATCTCAATATAAAATATGTCGGCCCGAGATAGTGAGTACACCGATTTGGTACTTTTTAAAGAAAAAAACGAATTTTAACCAATCAAACTGGATATAGTGTTTAAAAAATTTTATGTAGTGAGTGAAAGAGTGTCGCCAAATTGATTGATCCCTGTTAAGCAGAACAATTTTGCTTGATTATCTACTAACATTTTGCATCGGAAATTTCCGGCACACTATTTCTAGTATCTATGTCAACCAAACGCTTGTCACACTAACTAAAATCAAGTAATAAAGAAGTAAAAAAAGTTAGTTCGAACGACTTCGTTTTGACTTATCACCAGCTTATCTGTTGAAAATTACGAACATTTAGCCAGATAAGCATGCAACGTGCATGTTTGTTTACACGTGTCCATACTTGAGATTTAAATGTAATTCATCATCATCATCATCCTTATCATTATCGTCATCATTACTATCATCATAATCATCAACAACAACAACAACAACATCATCATCATCGGCAATATCTTCATGGACAGCAATACAACATTTGATAGTAACAACTGATTCACTCCTATAAAACAACCAGAAGAAGATCGAATTTTAATAAAAATTTAAAAAATAAAAAATAATTTTAATTATGCAGTTCATTAGGGCCTGCAGCTTTGTGACGCTTAAACGATAGTTTTGCATTCCGTATCTCTAACTCAGATGGACATCCTAGATTAACGTTCCACACCTTTGCTAAAGGCATAATTTCTGGGATCGAAACTGATGCAGGAGCTCAAGAAAATTTATCCGTGATGTGTTCAGCCTACCCATCAAGACGACTAATTAATTAATAGATGGTTGTTTCTATCATTTTTGGTTTCTCTAAATTAAATTTTTTTCTGGCCTGTTGCGCAGATAAAATTTGACAAACAACAGCCATTACTTGTTGTGAACGCGTCTTCCATCTCTTCGGCCTTTTTGATCCAATCTGATTCAATATCGACTTTAATACTGCATTTGGCGTCTTACAACTGTACGAATATTATTGTCAGCAGAACTAGTTGGAATTCATTGTATAGTTTCTGTACTCGAGTAGTTAAAGATAAATTTCGTAAGGTTGAATCCTACTTGTGAGTAATCAACACCATTACGCAGTAGTTCTTGCTAATATTGAAAAACCTGAATTTGATCTACTATTGAAAATAATTAGTTCAGTTGTGACCAGAAGGATAAACCAAAGACAGCATGAACGGAAAGTACAATCTCATGCAAATTCGTTTCGTGCTTACTGGCGACTCATCAGTAGGAGCCGGTATTATGCCCTTTAACCACTATATATTTGGGTGAGAAATGTGGGATAATAGGTCGGTTCATCCCACATACCTCACCCAAATATATAGTGGTTAAAGGGCGTAATACCGGCTCCTACTGAAGAGTCGCCAATAAGCACGAAACGAATTTGCATGAAATTATACTTTTCCTTCATACTGTCTTTGGTTTATCCTTCTGGTCACAACTGAATTAATTTGTTACTAGGTTTGCAACACCTAATACATACTTGCAAATATATTTGTTCTCCGCAACAAACAGTATTTATCGAAAATAATGTTTGGTTTATATGAATATATATAGATGTTGTTGAATTATAAATATTCCAGTGTGATGGCGCATTTGCCCTCGCAAATGTGTTTTTTGTATTTTTTTATTATCCAAAATTTTTTTAATCAAATGTTATTTAAGTTCCTCCGTATGTTCAAATATTTCGTTGTAACTTTTCTAGCTTGTTTAGTTAACAGCGAGACCTATATCTAAAGCAAGTTATGTTCATCTGAAATATGCATCTGGTTTTGTTTTATATTTTGGCTAAACGTGTGGATCCATTTATGTTTTTTTATACTGCCTGTTGTTTTCCTTAATCTGAATTCGCTGTCATAATTAATAATTGCCATTTTATGTTCAACTGATCTGGTTTTGTTTTATTTCTCCCATACTTCTAGGCAAATTGAACTTTACAATTTGTAGGATGTTTTATATCCTTTTGATCAATATCTGTGCCAGTTAACTTCCCTTTCAATTTCAATGATAAATATTAAATTTATTACATTTATACCATGGTATTTTACGCTAGATTGTGAATCTTTCCGTTCTAGGTGATTATACCTCCTATGGATTTCAGTATAAATTATGTACAGTGCTGAGTTTTCGATATTTTGTATTTATTACATAGGACTATTACAATATCACAAATAAATATAATTAAATATAAAAAATAAATGAGGAATTAAGGAACCTCTACTGATGCCTATTTAATTTAAATATAACTCAAGGATTCTAACACTTAAATGAACTTTCTGGGCCTTATGCAGTACGGATTGATCCTCGTTAGTCAGTTTGCGTTGTGTTCAGATGGTAATCGTGGAAGAACGAAACGTGTGAATACGTTTTAATCACGATATTTATACTAAGTTTTGCAACTGGAAAGCTACAATTGGATTGGTGGTTATCCTAAGCTCGCAAAATTCTTTTTAAGAAAAATTATCATCACCTATGCAATCATTGCTTGTTTAAGCGCCAAAAAATTATATATGCGCTGAAACCCGAAAAAATGTTGTTTGTAAATGTAAAGCAATTACGTTAACGACACTTCCAGTCAATTATAATTTATGTGAGACCACCACGGGTGCGAATCACATATCCGATTTGCCATAATGTATATATGCTTTGCTGTTACATCCCTATTAGTCCGTTTGCCGCTGTGATCTGATGACGATCATGAAGAGAAGAAACACGTCAGGACGTGTGGTTGACAATAGTTTTACTTTTTTTATCAACTGGTTAGATGCAATGGGATTGGTGTTTATTTCAAATTGACAAATATATAGAATTAGAAAATTTTAGCAAAACGTACTTTTCCAAGTTAAAGCATTTGGAACGAAATGAAGTATGCCAGTTTTGCCATGTCTACTGACATCTATTGAATTCCAATTTAATCCATAAATTATAATAACGAAATTCAGATAATTTATTTAAACTCCAAATGAAAAAATATTTTAATTAACTTTCGATTCTTAAATTCTCTGTTATTATTGCATTTGAAATCATGAATAAACGGAAGCAGATTTTCCGAACTATGTTTTGACCAAGAAGATATGTTAAACATTTTTATTTTAAAAGAGTAAAAATAGTTCTAGCTAAAATTAATTAAAAGGATTGAAGCGTTTATAAAAGACTTCTCTTTTATGATATAGGAGGTATCACAAACTCGTCAAAACATTAATTTAAATATTTATTGAATAACATTTTGATTTAGCCTTTACCATTCAGGAAAAAACGTCATTCAAGTATGGCAGCTTTCTCATTTTTCTATATTAGATTTCTACCACATTACCTTATTTACGTTGTAACTAACGCAGAAATTTTCCAAGTTGCATCCGGTTTTCGAAATATTTCGGCTACCTTAGTTGATATCTTTCATCGATACACTATTCATCACAAATCTTAGGAACAGATTAATATAACAGCTGTGATATTTTCTTTAACTGTTTCAATTACATTTGTGACTGAATAGTCTCATAGTAGCTAACTTATGTTCCACAAAATGGACACGTGTCGCGTATGCTTGTATTTCTATAACAGCTGTGTTCAACCTCCTAAGTGGAATTAAAGTGGCTGAATGTTAATTTACCCATTACATGTGTTAAATTACATGTTTTCTTCTTATTATGTGAAAAAGCTTAAACGAGGATATCACCACATTTGACGATGGGGAGTCAAATAGATTAGAAACTTCCTCAATTACAGTATGCCAAGGTAAGTAATCAACATTAAAAATAAGACAAAAAATTCAAGTGTAAAATTTCACTCAGACCACTTGATATATACTTATGACTGGCTAATATCGTAAAAATTTCCCTTATTTAATCAGATATACCCACGTCTCGTATTTGCTTGTGTGCGTGTATATGCAATTACTAAGTAATCGGTTAAATATAATGAATGTCCCTCTGACTAGTCAGATTAATTGCTTCTGTCGTTTCATTTGAAATGATGTAATACAAGGGTGATCTGAATGGAACTGAGGTAAAAAACAACAAAAGTCATTTCTTGGTGAATAATCAAAAAATTAGTCAAATAATAAACTTAATTAAAAAATTAAATAAAATATATGAATGGCGAAACACGCAAATCAAGAAAATTACCTACGGAAAAATTCAACACTACCGAAATGCAGTAATTGAAATAAAAGTTCATTTATAAGCTTCAAACTCACTAAGGGACAGCCTAAATGGATAAAACAAAATAACAGATAAAGGGTTAATTGTACTAGAAATAATTGATTAACCACTAGTAACTTTATTAGCCCACTAATAAGCTAATCTCAATCCAATATTCTTATTCCTTTAATGGAGCTAATTTAAGGTACTGATTCTTGCGATCATATTTTCATACCATTAGTTAATGTTATGTTTCATCAATAATATCAACTCATGATTTAATTCAAATAGATTCCCTAATGTTTTGTTTCATCAATAATATCAACTGATGAAATAATTCAAATAGATTATCTAATCGATATCGCCATTCTGTTGCGACTACATATCATTATACATCTTTAGTCATATAAGTTAATTTTGTGTGAAATCTCCACTACATGACAGGATAGAACAGATTTAGTAACATGTCCATACTTACATAGATTTTTTGAGTTCTCATTTTCTAACCTTGATTGGACGTTTGGTTTCACCATCATAAATGAGACTACAATCTTTGCATGGGGTTCCATACACACGTGATGTAACTAAAGATTCAACCTGTTTGATTATGGAGTCTAGTAACCAGATTAATGAACTGTCCTAAAACAGATCTTATATTGTTATTTAAAGTTATTGATTTTAATTTCCAGCTTAGTTTCAAATTCGAGCATGAAATGGATCTAGGTTTCTGCTTCGCTCTGACTGATTTGTATACATCAATATTGCATTCAAATTACTTGCGACATCCTTCAATGTTGCTTTTAATGACTTATGAAGATAGTCATTA
This sequence comes from Eudiplozoon nipponicum, assembly GCA_029291075.1. Classification (NCBI taxonomy): domain Eukaryota; kingdom Metazoa; phylum Platyhelminthes; class Monogenea; order Mazocraeidea; family Diplozoidae; genus Eudiplozoon; species Eudiplozoon nipponicum. The sequence continues at coordinate 79,880 of JAQBSW010002936.1, forward strand.
ACTCTGGCTATAATATGAAGTCTGCTTAATTCAATATATTTATGTTTTATTTTTGTTAATTTAAGGCTACTTATTGTTATTGATTGTTAGATATAGATTTTCATGCGATACGAGTGATATGACTTTAAATTAAGGAGAATTCCCATGTAGTTAACCTCTTACACATATCTCTTCCTAATTTCAGCCCATTTCTAATTAACATGAGATCCGAAACGGTAATTATCTGATGACTATCTTTCAAAAGTAAATTGAATTTAAACTCACTTGATTCGTTAAATTTAAGAAAATTACCATATCATCATCACCATGGTTCCAGATCACATATATCATTCAAGAACCGTGGATGAATTGTTTCACAAAAATAATGCAATAAAGTTCGGTTGTATAACTTTTGCATGATATTCAAAGCCTTTAGCATTTAAAATGAACAACAATCATTTTATTGCAAACTGTTCTAATTAGTTGAAAACTTCTTTGTAATTACTTTAACTTCAGCGTTTCATCCCTCTCCGTATAATTACAGGTAGCAGCCTTATCGGACTGAGTCGAATAAAAATAATCCCAATGTTATAAATGCAAACCTCACCTCTAGTTTTTGCCAGACTCAACGATAGAAATTGCATTCTTCATTGTTCCTTGATTTTAAATGCGTAATATGTACAACGATTTGTGAACAGCAACAAACTTAGAAAGTAACATGCATGATAAATTACAGTTAAATACACATAATACATACATGCATGATAAATGTTGGTATGAGAATGAAATCTGGACAAATATTTCTATTTTGCCTTTTAAATTTTCGTTGGGGAAAGTTTTACACTAATTCCAATTTTCTAGTTTCCTATTTGTCCTTTGCAGTTACCATTGTAATGTTATGCGGACTATAAAGTATAATTCAAACATTAAACTAAATTAATTTTGGAAAAATGGCTGAATCAAAATTAGGAGATTAGCAAATTGAAAATGAAAAACTGCTTGAAAAAATTCAGAATTGATGGGTTTTGAAGAATTTGGTGAAATTTATCCTACCTCAAAAACTATTTTGTTGATAGCATTTACAGTTAGTTAAACATAACATATACTGTGTTGCTTTTGAAAGTGCATTTCCAAAGTCTTTATATAAGGTTGACTCTTTTAATGTTTCAAGGCACATACATATAGGAAATTTTACTGTAGAACCGTTTCACACTTCTTGCTAAAATATATAACTGTTTCTGAGCATATTGTCATTTACAAATGAAAAGTCGCCAGTAAGCACGAAATTTATGTGCACATAAGATTATACTAGAGATGAAAGCCGCATATTTAATTTTACTTTACATATATATGAAATGTGGATTAATCATCGCTAGTCAGCTTGCCGACGTATTCTGTTGATGATCATGGCAGGTCGAAACGCGTCAGTGCGTGCCACTGGTGGTAGCTTTGCTATGTTGTTCGACGACTAGTAAAATACATTGGGATTAAAGTTTATTTTAAGCTCGCAAACTTGATTTAAAGAATTGTTACCATCACGCGCGCAATAAATAATCGATTACTTGTAAAGCCTACATATCTTTTGCAAAATCTGCAACCAGTTAATGTTCGTGACGGCATAGAAATTGTGTAGCCGACATTTCCAGTCAATTACAATGTATGCGAGACTACTAGACGTGAGAGCCGCATATCTAATCTTGCTTTCCATATATATATGCAATGCGGTTTGATCCTCGCTAGTCAGTTTGCCGTCGTACTCTGATGATGATCATGGAAGGTCGAAACGCGTCAGTGCGTGCGGCTGTCGGTAGTTTTGCTACGTTGTTCGACGACTGGTTAAATACAATGGGATTGGTGTTTACTTCAAGCTCGCAAACTTGATTTAAAGAATTATTACCACCACCCGCGCAATCAATTATTGTTTAATTGTATTTTCTATGTAAGTGTGGCGAAAGCTGCAAACAGTTAATGTTCGTGACTGCATAGAAATTATGCAGCCGACATTTCCAGTCAAGTATAATGTATGCGAGACTACTAGAGGTGAGAGCCGCATATTTAATTTTGCTTTCCATATATATGCAATGCGGTTTCATCCTCGCTAGTCAGTTTGCCGTCGTACTCTGATGATGATCATGGAAGGTCGAAACGCGTCAGTGCGTGCGACTGGCGGTAGTTTTGCTATGTTGTTCGACGACTGGTTAAATACAATGGGATTGATGTTTTACTTCATGATCGCGAACTTGATTTAAAGAATTTTAACCACCACCCTCGCACTCCATGACCGTTTAATTGTATTGCCCATATATCTGTGGCGAAAGCTGCAAATCGTTATTGTTCGTGATTGCATAGAAATCGTGCAGCCGACATTTCCAGGCCAGTACAATGTCTGCGAAACTACTAGAGGTGACAGCCGCATTTATAATTATGATTTCCATATATATGAAACGCGGTTTTATCTTCGCTAGACAGTGCGTGCGACTGGCGGTAGTTTTGCTATGTTGTTCGACGACTGGTTAAATACAATGGGATTGGTGTTTACTTCAAGCTCGCAAACTTTATTTAAAGAAAGAATTTAATAATACCGTTTGTACGTACTGAATTTTGCTGGTCTTATTCGAATTAGTTTGTTACGAGTTACGAAATATCATTTATATATTTGAGGCGCCATTTTAGACAACAACAAAAGGATACAGACCGAAAAATAATTTTTATGAAACCAAAGTTTATCGAACCGAAACCTAGAAGTTAGTAAAACGAGAGGCTTTATAAATGAAAATTAATGAAATCTAATAATATTATAAAATGTAAAATTATTTGAACTCATTTTATTTGAGGCTATTCCAAGAATTTTGTAAAATTTCACCAATATTTAAAATCGAAAACATTTATTTTCAGCAATAAATCATTTCATATGTCTGAAATTTGTTACAGTGTAGTCAGATGGGAGTAACTATTTTTTAAAAATTCACATTTTGTATAGCGCCAACTGCTTATCATAAAATAACGTCATAATCAAATATGTTATCTCATGTATGCGTGCTTTTCTTTATCACTTTCAATTTCGCTTTTCTATATTTGAGGCCGAGGTAAAGCGTGATGTTGTTTCTAGACAATTAAATTGTACGGTCCTCTTTTCCCACATTCCTCACCCAAGTATATAGTGGGTATAGGGCGTAATACCGGCTCCTACTGATGAGTCGCCATTTAGCACAGAAACAGAATGACCATGAGATTATACTTTCAGTTAGCAACACCTAATACGTCACTTGCAGCATCATATTAGTACTCCGCAACAAAATGTATTAAACTGTTATAAATTAAATTGCTAATTAACAAAGAAATGGACACTAATTATTATTATACATCTTCTCATGCTTCTTTTTCGACATTCGCGTTCCTGACACACATGATTCTCCGATTGCGAAATAATTAAAATTCCTCTGTTCGGCTAAAAGGAAATGGAAAATCCTAATTTGCTTCTAATTAAGCCAAAATTACCCATTTTTCCTAAAAACTCCATCATTCATTAACTCAAACATGATTTATTTCTTGCAAATAATTTTCTAGAGCACAAATATTCATAATATGACAGAAGAGTAAATGACGAGAATGTTAGCTTTGCAGAATTTATTTTCAATCAATTTGATTTTTACCTTCATCAACGCATTCGTAAGGAAAATCTTGTTTTCAGTCAATAGTTAATAATTATTTAGCTTTGAATAATTAATGAATGGCAATTATAAGGCAGGTATTAATTATTATTAGTATTTTATTATTATTATTATTATTATTATTATTATTATTATTATTATTATTATTATTATTATTATTATTATTATTATTATTATTATTATTATTGGATTATTCTTAACGGAATAAGTCAAAAAGAAAAGAAAATTACCGCCTGGTGAAATGTGACCCGTAAACACTAATACGAGAAGTTTTATCTTGATACTGAAGGAAAAGAGATAAAGGCCTGGAGCTTATGAATCTCACAATTAATTCTTCTCTGAGTTATAAACGTTGCGAAAGGCCCGAAAGCATTCGATTGGCGTGGAAATTACACTAGAGCAAATGCATAGTTCTCAGCGTCACGAAATTAGTCGATTCCTACATGTTTCTAATGTGAGACGTTTCATATAGGACAAATTCGATTTGGCCTTTTAAATAAACCTCTGCGAAATATAAATCTATTTAAATGAACAGTACTTTTCATTATGTTGTGTAAAGTAAAATCCAAATTAAATTAAATTTGCCCCTATTAATGACAATCTTTTCATGCACTTCGTTTGGTTTCATAAGACAAAATATTAATGTCAATATTTATCATACGGATAAGACCAATCTAATTTAAATAGATAAAAAAATTTTTGAACATATATTTGCAGTCTTTTTATGTATCTGAAATGACTCTGTGTTAATTATTTATTTATTCAATTAAATTCAACTGAAGAGACTTTTTTTAATTGAATAAAATTTATTTACCTCGCCATGTTTGGATAAGTAATTTATTAAAAATGTGACTGGCCAATACGTAATTGATTGTATCAAAGAAGTGAAATATGAAATATTGGCGTAATTAAATACAGATGTTTAACAAATTAATTGCGCTATTTTTTCTGTTATAAATACTATTTTCTACACATGGTGAAATATGTACGGATGTCAGATATATTTTTTAACTGTTGTAATATATTTTCATATAATTTAAATTCATAATTTTATTTTTCGATTCTTCATACTGTGTAGAAATAATTTTTCAAATACGTAGCAATCCAACATTGATATTTTAAAAGAATTTCATGTTCAAAAGAATTTATGCAAATATTCTATTGATGAAATGAAGTTGAAACTTCAATTATTTTTAATGTAATATATTTTGCAGAGGTAATTTCTGTACCTCTACATTTTACTAAATTTTTAAAATAGCCATAGACTACTTATTAACAAATATAGAATATCCTAGAATGTATTTCTTTTGCTAAAATTTATGGAAATTCTTAAGTTATTTCATGTGGATTGCGGAAGAGTTTGATCCTATTTCATAAAAAAATATCTTTTCATACTTAACATAAATCATAAATTTATTTAAAAAACTGTTCTAACATATTCGGCAAAGAAAACAATTTAAAATAAGATGCAACCATTTTCCAGCTTTAATTTTCATATTAATAATAGTATTAATCTTGAATGTATTATATAATGATAATAAGAATTATCATTATAATTACCATTATTAATATTTTTTTCATTAATAATTTTTTTAATTACTACCAGTGGTTAAATTAGAAGTGGTAGTAACAGTAGTATAAGTAGTACGAGAAATAATAGTATTAGCTTTAATAGTAGTAGTAGCAGTAGTTATAGTAGAAATAGTAAAATAGTTGCATTAGTAATAGTTAGAGTAGTAGTATTACCAGTAGTGTTAGTAGTTGTTGTTGTAGTAGAAGTAATAGTAGTATTTTAGTAATATTATTAGCATTAGTAGTAGTAACATTATCCGTAGTACTACTACTAATATCAATGCCATTATTTAAATTATTACTACTACTGCTAATACCACTACTACTACTATCACAAAAACTAATACCACTACTACTATTACTAATAATACGAATACTACTACTAACACAACTACTACTAATACTACTACTACTACTACCAATACTGCTGCTGCTACTACCCCTATTAATTCAACTACCGTACTACTACTACTACTACTACTACTACTAATAATAATAATAATAATAATAAAAAAAAAATAATAATAATAATAATAATAATAATAATAATAATAATAATAATAATAATAATAATAATAATAATAATAATAATAATAATAATAATAATAATAATAATAATAATAATAATAATAATAATAATAATAATAATAATAATAATGAAAATAATAATAATAATAATAAAAATAATAATAATCATAATAGTAATAATGCAAGTACTATTTTTATTTTTACCGAAATGAGAATGTTCGTTGAATTATGAAAATTTATAGCAATTGTCGTGCTTGACATAACCTCCAATTCATAGTATATAACTGGATGCGCAACAGGAGTAAAACTACGGTCATCCACACCTACTTACTCGTTTTCACCTCCAATCATCATCAGAGCTCAAGTGCAAACTGAGTAGCTAGAATCAAATCGAAAAGCATGTGGAAATAAGGCAAAATTAGATATGCGGCTCTCACTTCCAGTAATCTAGCATATATTGAACTTAACCGGAAATGTCAGCTGCACAATTTCTCTGCTGTCACGAACATTAACTTTTTGCAGCTTTTTCCAATTTTACAAAATTTTAAAATATTTTAAAAAGGTCAAACGCCTTCTTCCCGAAGACTATTTTCACATATTTCTTAACAGTCTGCAATTCCAGCGCACACTACCTAAACTTTCAAAATGCTAACTATTTGGCACCTATTTTAACGTTCTTAGAAGTAACTTAATTAAACATTCTTTTATTGCGTGGCTGGTTACGAATATTATTTACACCGATTGTGCGAACATACATTAAAGGCCAATCCTATTTTGAACCAACATAATATGAAACTCTTTGAGAATTTTATATACATGGTAGTTTGTTCTATTATATACTCAGTTTTCTATTTATATGTGATGATACCGAAGATATATTTAAATGTGTCAATTGGTGAAACCGATTCTAAATTTCGTTTGTTGAGCCTTTTTGCCGAAATATGTCTTTGAACCATATTTTAAGTCGACTAATTCAATCTAATAGGCCAATGGATGTTTAACGTTGGTATAAACGCTTGCGGCTTCCTGTGCGCCTCAAAGCATTAGAAATATTTTTTAACGATACGATGGATATAATGCTATTTTAGATAATCTGGAAATCTTTTCGAAACATTATCTTTTCATTTGGTATAAAAATCAGAAAACTATTTCTTCTAGACCTTCACTTTATGCATTTTTCATTTTACTAAAACATATTATAAAAACCGTAGATTGTGTACTTTGCACTAACCGGAAAACTGACCGAATAGACAACCTGAATTAGTTGTTAAAATCAAAACTTATCGGAAGACTTCCTCATTTATATTGACGATATATTATTAATACAGTTATTTGGTTTAATTACGACATAGAGTTTGAGCTGTGCAACAATGCGTTGTATTGCTTGCTGTTTAATAATTCAAACAAAGGCAATCAAATAAATTACATTAAGCAGAATAGAGGAATTTTAACAAAAAGTTTCAAATGGTTAACTCTATTGATTTATTTCATACAAATCGAGGCAGTTAATTTCAATAATTGACAGACGAGTGGGCTATTCTAGAAATATTAACATTTGTTATTGCTTAAGTTGTAATTTTACATAATTTTAACTTCAGTTTCATGATACGGATGTTAATTTCATGGGAATCTGCTTCCAGTGCGCATTTAGATGACTAAGCAGACAAGACACTGATTTATAAAATTGACTTATTAATGAACTTGAATAATGCCGGAATAATTATATTCTATTTATTAATTAAATAATTCATTTATTAATCAAATTTTAGCCTTACTTAAATAATTAATTAAAGAAATCCTTAAAATATATTAGTTTACACGTTTGTATTAATCCGTGTAATTAATAATGTGGACTAATTATAGATTGAACTTACTTAACCAGTTTTATTTAAATTTTTAATATTTTTGACGGATGCCTAAGGAAACAGCTCAATTATTATGTTCATTCTTTTTTTCTTCATAAAGTCGTTCAACTTCACATTTCATTATCTTTAATATTGTGTACGAAATGTTGGCATATCAAACTGCGGGATAAGATGGCTGAGAAACGAGAAATTCTGCGTTTGAGTTTTGACACAAATATCGCACATCAGAGTTACCTTTTACAAGGCTTAAATGTGCAACCGATTCTTGGCTATTGTATTCTATGTTGTTTGTTTTAATGATGATGATAATGATGATGATGATGATGAGCCTTAGAGAGCCTATGCGTTTCTCATTGTTATTATCATCGCGCCTTGAAAATTAATAGAATTAATAGAGCTCTGAAATCTCGCATTAGATTTGCAAACAGAAATTTAGTAAAATGTTAGTGATGTATTGAATATTTCTGCTTTTGCGTTGATCTCTGTTTTTGGCGAGTTATAATAATGCAAAGGCTACTGAAATTTTTGCAAAATTGAATTTCGTCGTTCAATTAAAAATAAATTAATTAGCTTTATTCACATAGAGTCCTATACTGATAAGATTCTAAGCTATTAATTAATACTTAGCAAAATGAAGGCTGATCCCTGGCGGTTATAGCTTCGGTGTGAATAAAATAGAATATTGCTGTTCATATTATTAAAATTCATTCGATTATTACATTTAACCAATTTATTATTGAATAAGGCTAAATCTGCACTCGAATCTGTGATTGACGTGCACAATTAAATTTTGCTCCGCAGTAAACAGACCAAGCCATTAGTAATCGCGTTTTCGTTAACGTTATTATTTAGACCATAGGCCCAGAAATAATAAAGCAGTTATATGTGCAAATAATTAATAGTTGCTTAGAGTTATTTTTGTGTGAAATTTTACATATTTTGGAGCCAAAGCTATCTTCGTGATACTCACTTGGACCATTAGTAAACTTGTGTAATTTACAGCAAAACAAAAGTACCCAGCTACGAATATTCTGTCGAAATGACAGTTGTTTATCTTTGACTTATTCGTGTATATATACTGAAACCATCTAGAATAGAATAGAAGCCGTGCAGTTTCCGATACACTTTAGTTTACTTTGATGAAGCTGAGTGAAGAACTAATAATATTATTACGTTGTAAACTCCACAATGAGCTTCATTTTGCCGGATAACTCTATACATGATATCAATTCGTCGGATTACAAGTCCTGATAAAATTCACTGTTATGTTTAGTATGACTATGGTATCTTTGTTGGTGGGAATATCATAATTCGTTTGGATGTGGGTGAATCATTACATGCTTGAAAATCTATTTAATTTTAATTCCGTGTATTGTTCGAAGAACGGTAGGAAAAGTTCGTAATTTCCGAGAAAATAATATCTTCAATCTGAAAGGACAGTGACAATGCGTCAAATAAATAAATTCATGTTCTACGGAAGAAGGATATATAAAGGATTTTATGTAATAACGTGATATATTACGACAAATTGTGTAACATAACCCGTATAAATTCGTCGTTTGTATTTCCAATAATACATCCGCACCGACCAGTGTAAGGTATGTCATTTATTATGACCGTTGTTAGCGGCCCGTTGACATCTTGAAGGTTTAGATGACAAGACGGTCTTCTGGAGCTTTCTGTGGCTGATCTCCTAGGTGAGATGTAGGTAAAGAGATATAGATTACATGTGGATCCGCATAGAGACATAGGTCTGCTTACTCTGCAGCACTAAATGTTTATTCGCACAAACGCTCTGATCATACTCAAAAAACCGAACGAAGACGGCTAAATTATTTGTAAATCATATCGCTTTATGTCGACTGAGCTTAGAAAAGCCAGTCAACTATTTGTAAGTTAATTTAATCAAGGTTGCGATCTTGATATAAACACCTGTTCTGTTATGTGCATTCATTTGTCTGTATAAATTAAGCAATTTATAATGTATTAAAGGCAGTTCATTCTGCAGACCGGTTTCATTCTTATTGGGAACACATCACATATTATCCAGAATATCCCGTGGATGAATTGGCTTTTCTACATTGTACAATGTTCAGTTTATAATGATAAACGTATGTACTTTGTCTTAATTCGTGCATTTTTGCTAGGACTTCTGTAGTTTTTATATTAGCCCGAAATATGAACATTGGTGTGTTTTCTACATCATTGGTAGCTACTGCTCCACTAGACCCTGTGCACAACATAACCAAAATAAAGAACGACACAAAGTGATCAAAAATATAGTAAACGTTATATATTTAAAATAATCTCCCGTAACAAATTGTTTATGGGTGAATCTCAGTAGAAAATCTAATTCTTTGATGGAATAAATAAATTATCAGCTTCAAATAATCTATAAGGAACAGTCACATTTTATAGTAAATGCTAATACAGCTTAATATTTTCTAATCGGTTACAATTACATTATTAGCGGCGTAGCGAGTAGTTTGCATTTGAACAGTTTTTGTCTAGGCCTGTGTTTATATTACATTCTAGGCTGCAGATAGCAATTAAATGCGAAAAGCCATTGTTAATTGGAGTTAAATAAGAAAAACAATTGGTTTTAAGAACAAAATATATGCTTAAATGAGGCTAGGACTTTAATTGGAAACTCGCTAGTTTGGCTGTTCTATAAACAACGGCTTTCTTCATTCAATTCCCTCTGTCAACCAATTATCTGTATGACAATATAAACAAAGCTGACGTTATAACTTAGTTTAAGACAGACAATCCAAGACGAATAAATTTCACTTGTTTTTTTTGAAACCACCAATTTGTAAATCCCTACATTAAAATCAGTATATGATTTAAGTAGAAAAGGTGATTGTTCAAATTTGTTTTCGGAAAATATTTATATTATTAGTGAAACGTTATGATTTATCTCTTCCGTATTTCATATTACCTCATGGGCTTGCCTGTAATACAGTCGACTATTGTTTTTCCGGAAACACATTTCATGGATTGCAGAAGAATTATACTTTTAACTTACAAATTAGAATGTATTTAACTTGGTTTAGATCAGGATTTTATTAAGCTGTGCTGGTGATGAGTTCAATTGCAAAAGTTTACTTAGACTATAAGAGAGCATTGAAAAGAAAAGTTTTGAAACAACCGTGTCAAAATAAGACGACGTCGCTCAAATGGATATGCGTAACAATATTTTATTTCATATGAATGAACAGTTGGCACATTTTTCCTATCTATTCTCAAACGTGCATCCACTTTATACCACATAGGGGATGTCGGCTAGATCTGTTTCAATTAAAATTTTGCATGAAAAGTTTGGTTTTCGAATAATGAAAAATTCAAAATTAACTCCCGAGTTATTTATGCTCTTTAGCAAGAAACTGGATGGCAATAACGTTGGACATCAACATTTTATTAATTTATTCAAAAAAATGACGCGTTTTATATATTTTTAATTTTTATCAAAATTTACTTCCTAATAGAAGCTATATGCCAATCATGGTTGATATTTTAATACTTAAACTAGTCCTTGCCCGATTTAAAATTTATATTTGAATATATTTGTAAATATAATTTAATTTTTATAGTCAATATTTCTATTTGATCTTATTTTGGCAATACTATGAGATCACATTTTTCTGCATTTGTAATCCTTAAAAATATTTATTCGATTTTAATTTTAATTAATTGCATTATTTCCTTTGTTATAATAATTGTTTATTTATATTTTTGGTGATTATACTCCAGATAAAACTGTGTAATAATAGTTATATATATATATATATATATATATATATATATATATATATATATATATATATATGTGTGTAAATAGAAAAGTTAAATTTAAGAAGAATTCCAGAAAGAGGCGTCGAACAGTGGCAATTTTAAAATTAAATTTCTTGTAAAATTCTTTAACAAACTCAAATATATAATGAACAATGTGTCTAATATCAATGTGTTCTCTTCCGAGATTGACTGAACAACAGATCGATTTATTGTTATCGTATCACACATTCCTTACCTGTGACACTAAATATGTCTGTATATTGCCACGCCATTTTTTATTATTGTAATGCGTATACTAGTTCAATACGCACTTCTTTTATACAAACTATCGAAGTTACGTATTGGGCTACAAAATATGCATTCGAAATTAAGGAGTAGGAACGAACTAAATCAAATTCTATTGAAGTAGGACGTTATCAGATTTCTTTGGCTAATTAAATATTGTCCTATCGCTATTATTGTCATTATCATTAAAAATAATCGTCATCTCCAAACATGCCCGAGTTATTTGCGATAAAGCTAAGTTTAATCACACAGATGATAAATTATAAATTCTGTAGGATAGTGCTTGATAGATTAATGTTTAAAAACGACCACCAGATCCTGTATATCAGAACCAGGATTATAAAATATCAATTTCTTATGGAAAATTAAACAACACTATGTAATAATGACCTTTTTTTCTATTTTTGTGTTTTTTTCAATTTTTAATAGACTTTATTTTGCGACCAAAGAGGTTTAAAAATTCATCCAAGCATTCCACTTTAGATTTCTTAATAGGTTGACCAAGCCACCGTCCGGTTTGATTTAATAAAATCCTTGCTTCTCTATTTAACTACAACAAACGTCAGGAACACAAACTAACACAGAGTTTAAAATAGAATTCTTTAAATCAAGTTTGCGAGCTTGAAGTAAACACCAATCCCATTGTATTTAACCAGTCGTCGAACAACATAACAAAACTACCGCCAGTCGCAACACACTATGTTATGTTGTTCGACGACTGATTTAAATACAATGGGATTGGTGTTTACTTCAAGCTCGCAAACTTGATTTAAATAATTTTTACCACCATCCGCGCAATCAATTATTGTGTAATTTTATAAAATAGAATTCGTTTAGAAGTTAATTAATGTAAAACAATAACTCCGTTGTTAGCTTGTTTGCGAATATGTTTAACCAAAAACAATGAATAAGCACACGTAAAATAGCCTCTTCATAGACATGGTAAACATAAAATTCTGTATCGCTTACGTAAAAGGTACTCCCAACATTATTGTGTTCGTTTTTAAAAGTTTATGTGAATGCATCCGTGTTGGATCCTCGGTCATAACTGTTCTCACGAGTACCTGATGAGCTGCCAATAAAAACGAAATCAGTCTTTTTGAAGGGCTGCAGTTTCGTTTTTATGAAATATTTAGTTTTAACTAACAAAATGTTCGTAATAAAATCCTGCTATTATACTCTACCTCTATATACAGAAAAACGAATATATATATATATATATATATATATATATATATATATATATATAATTTACCAATATACATGCGCCAGTTGTCAATCAACT